>CM076575.1:63048197-63316669 GCA_034641835.2 Pinus albicaulis | reverse complement strand
TTGGAGCAAAATTAGAAATCATGGCACAGTAAATTGTTTCATGCCTTATGGGCTGATAGGCTAACTACAAAGAAATCAATAAACATGTCTCCCTATCAGCTGGTCTATGGTATGGATGCATTTTTTCCCACCTCATTAGGAGTTCCAGTTATGAAACTCCTTCAAGAAGCGCAGATTGAAGAGAATGATATACAGAGAATAATCAACCAGAAAATCCATTTACAGCAGACCAGAGAGGAATTCTATGAAAGAACACAGTGAGTCCAAGAAAATATGAAGAAGCTATTTGATAAGAGGACTAAGGCAAACAATTTCCAGGTTGGAGATGTTGTTCTTAAGTGGGATTCAAGAAAAGAAGAGAAGGGAAAACATGGAAAATTTGAGAACTTATGGAAAGGGCCCTATATTATTCATGCTGAGAGGGGTCACAATGCATTTTTATTGAAAGAATTGAATGGAGAAGACCTATATGGAGGTCCTGTCAATGGCCGGATGCTTAAGCATTACTTCTGCCAAGAATCTTAAGTTTCAAAGCCTTTTATTTTTCATTATAAATATCATAGTCTAACCATTGCATTCAAAGTTAGAAAAATCAAAAAATACAAAAACAAAGAAAGATAGAAAAGAGGGCAGATTGTGAAAACAAGAAAGGTATAGCCCCATACCAAAAAAGAGAAACAAATCTGAAAGTGTGCAAGCTCAAATGCCACTCCTGAAAAACACACTTCTAGTTAGTCAAACTGCCTAATCTTGACTAATTAGCCTTTAAATTTTCTACTGATAGGATAGTGAATTCGATTTGCCAAACTGTTTAATCTTGGCTTATCAATAGATAGATTAGGATAGAAATCAAAGGTTCAAACATGTTCAAAACCTGAACCTAAGTTTCCAAGCAAGAGATGACTCAAATCTGTTTTATTTTCTGAGTCAAGAGGAGTAAATTTGGTTCTAATCAGCTCAAAATCTGAACCAGAAAACAAGAAAGATAGCTCAAAACAAAGATCAAAACAGAGCTGTGAAAAAGGATGAAGGAAGTGCTTTGAATTTTCAGATCCTAAACCTTCATCATTTTGTTTCAATTTTTCTGCAAATAATAATCTATGTGCAACTTGTTTTTATGCCATAGATCAGCATCAAGTTAGACTGTTCAAACCTAACTTGTATGTTTTTTAATTTCTGTTGTAGAATTTAGTAAATAAAAATCTGTTGGACAGTTTAATCCCAACAGATGGTAGAATAGGTAGAGACGCATCTGAGTTCAACTGTTTAATCTGAGTTCATGGAGAAATAAGGTGTAGAATTAGATTAGTTTTATGCTTTCAAAAGAATAAAATGTTGTGAAAAGAGTTTGCCAATCAATGTGCACTCTAATGAAGAGAAAATGTTAGATCAGTAGGATTGGGTAGGTAGAAAGCTGGTTGATGAAAGAACCATTGTTTTTTATGACTGCTAATATGTTTCAGAGCAAAATAAGATCATCCACAGAAAGGAAGGCAACCCAATGGAGAAGGCAACTGATCAGCCTCCCGGAGAAAGCAAGTCTGAAATTCTTGATGCCTTCAAAAAGACACCATCCCCAACTGGAGCCACTGTTAGCCACCCATAAATTCTGTCATATCAGATGGTGGCTAAATAATGTTGGATAGCCTTCAAGAAACAATTTTATTACTAAAATTGTTGATGCTTAAAGTCTTTTGATAATATCCTATTCCTTGGATAATCATCACTGCTGTTTCACTTCAGAACTCAGAAATCCTGCTGATTTCCAAGCTAGAATACTGCTGCAAGCATCATTTCCTTTTTCCCCTTTTCCAAAAGCTAACCTCATTTCCTATCCCTCTATTTCCCATGAAAACCCCTCATTTTCATGTTTTTCCCATTTTTCCTTCATCAAAATCCACTTTTATAAGGTTTAAAGCCCACTTTTAAGCCTTATCGGAACCCTCAATTTCCCTTGAAAACCATTGGAAAACCATAAAAACCCGCATTTTTGTACATATATGGGTCTTAGCCTCTTCCCACATAAATCCCTGATCGCATGACCTTTCATATGGCCCTTGGCCCCACAGTCGGGTGCCAAGCCTTTAAATATTATTCCCGCCGAAGTTTAAAACCTTTGGTTATATATATAAAAATACAAACCTCTGTTTTTATTATTTTTCCGACGTTTTATTATTTTATTTTAAATTTTCCGCCGGCACAAGTTTTAAATCATTATGCACAGTCAATCTGATTCGAATATCGGACGGTGCGGAGTACGTCTCCCTGGTGGTCCCCACCATCCACTAGCCGATTGCCGAAACCGCGCGGTTTTCATCGCACCGCCTTTGGGCAAAGGCAGTTTTTCCCCGATTTCCAGTGATTCCATACATCGCGTGACACACGTCCCCTGTACTTTTTCAAAACCACTTGCTCATCACATATGATCGTTCGGACATGGATGCCCAGCGATATTTCCGTGCATCGTCCGATCTGGGGCGGGCCATCCAATGACTATCGCTCGCCGAAGATGCTCGATAGTTAACCGGGCTATGGCACGCCATCCGGTTAATCTCTGCCGTCGATCTGATCTACAGATCGACGGTCCATATTCCATTGCCCTGATTCCGTCACCCAGTCAACGATTCTCCATTTTTGACTTTCCCCTTTGCTCCCGACCGTCGATCTTTGTGTGATCGACGACTCTGATTTAATCTTTCTTCCGCCTTCTTCGATAAATCCCGATCTTTGGATGATGCCATCCAACGGCCATGCTTCCTCCACGTATCCTCTGCAGCATTAAACCTATATATGCTGGATTTTATAATAGTTTTTTGTATTTTGCAGGCTTTAAATGGTTTTTTTTCCATTTTCGAAGAAAATTCAAGGGCGAAGGATGACGATCTTCCTGCCTTCGATTCATCACAGAAAATCATCGCAGGATGTTAAAAACACATTTCTTCAGTGTTTTCCTCAGGCATTGATGCCACATCACCCTGAGCAGCCCATGGATCGGGCAAAGTCTGAGAGTATCAGTGATGAAGACCAGAATTTACCAGAACAAAGGATTAAAGATAGATTTTATGGAGATTACGTCTAAGAACAATTATTAAAAGCCTAAACACCGATTTAAAACACAATTTAAAGAAAATTTGAAGTGTTTTATCAACAGGAAACCCTCCACCACCACAAATTGAGGAAAATTGATCCCTCTAGCTACCAAGACGCCACCTGTGCCTCAAAGTATTCAATCAGAAGCCAAATTTATTGATCGGGATCAGATATTTGTCTCAAAACACAGCCAAAGAGTTACTTCTGCAAGGGACTTAAATGCAAGAAATATCTACAGAGTTACTTCGACGCCACACAGAGCCTCAAAAGTCAACAAAAGCTCCCACCGAGCTTAAAACTTTAAGTAAAACATTTAAGACATAAGATATGTATGTAAGTTTCTTCATTGAGCCCCTCAAAGGCCAAGAAGCCATTAAGTCTGTATTATTTGTAATTGGAGATTTTTATCAGATCACACCTCCTCATTCTTCTATATATACTTCCGTAGGAGATGAGTGTTGGTTGTTGTTTTTTGTTTGATCACAAGTTGTAATACTGAAACTCTTTGAAATAAATACATATTCCGTTGAAGTTGAAGGAGAAATTGAAGTCTTGGAAACCTTGTTGATGTTGTTGCATTCTTGTTCCTGATCAGAAGGCTCTATCATTGGATCCATGAGCTTGGTTGTTGGTGAAGTATTCTGAAATGTTTTATGTTTTCCCCTGTTTTCATTATGTTCCATAATTTCTTACTACAGTAGGTTGAAAGTATTAGGCTAAGAAATGACTCCTTGAAGCACCTTAGACCTGTTCATCCTTCACTGTTTCATGTTTTCTTCTGCTGAATTATTCTAGAGTATTTAATCTCTCTCTTTAATCTTCATGCTTGTTTATTTCCTTAATAGTTCGAACAGTTGGTTTCAGCATGATTTATGGTTCTCTCTGCTTGTCTGCTACCACTTAAAAACTGTTATTGAAGTCTCCCTTTGAAGTTCTTTGCTTATAGTGAATCAAAGAGGTCGGTTTTCATCTTGCCCTTTGTCCTCACTTAAATAGTTGGCTTAAAGGTCTTTTATAGTTGTGATCATAGATGTGTTAGGTGTTCCCTCTTCTATGACTGCAATTATCAGTGAATCTTTTATGTTTTCTAAATCATTTGAAATAAAATCTTTGAGGAAATAGGGTGTTCCTCGAATCTTAGATTTTCATTTTAAAAGTTGTTTTGAAATCATTATTTGCTTAAAGGTGTGATTTGAAGAATTTATGGTTAGCCCTATCTATCAAAGAGCTCTTTATTGTTCAAATTATGCTTTTGAATTCCCTTTGTTGAGAATTAAACCTCTCTTTCCAAATCATTAATGTTCATCTCATTCCAAAAACAAAAGGATCCCGTGGCCAAGTTAGATTTGCCCTTTGATATCCCATATCCATTGATGAGTTTGTTATGACCTCTTCTTGACTCCATTTCCCAATGAACCAGATGTTTCTCCATTCTGTGTATCTTTCCTAGACCTTTCATGTTCTGCTGTATCAACTCAACCCAACCAAACAAACAAATGAATACCTGCACTTAATAACTAGTCTAAAACCAATACTCAAAGCACACAAGATAAACCTTTGCAAAAAAAAATTTGAGAGTTCCCTCTCTGAGAACAGGAGGACTAGATCCTGTAACTATAAATATTGGTTCTGATGTTGCCTTGTATTTTGATTTGCCAAACTATCAAAACACGGGAGACCAACAGGGATAAACAGCTTGATTTTTCATTATATTTCTTTTAGTGTTACAACACATATATATACATGCCGAAGCATACATAAACCCCAATCCATTAACCCTGGATTAGAACATAACCGTAGTTCCCTTGATCGGATCTACAAAATACCAGGGTTCTAAAACCATCATGCCCAAAAACCATGTGCAAACCCATACACAAAACCATGGGCAGGTCCGCCCACCGAAAAATAAGGACCAAAAAACATTTCTGGGGCGATTCCCCGCACCTTGATAGGGGGGCTACCATCCCCCCTATGACCCCCCCCGTACGTTGCGCCTAGCGCAATGTACAGGGGGGGGCTATCAACCCCCTATTACCTCCCCACACGTGACTAGTCGTGGAAAGAATATAACACAAACCCAACATTCTCCCACTTGTTGTTTTCTTTCTGCAAGGGGCTATAGGAGAGCTGAGTCATTAGCCCAACTTTACAACACCCATTATTTCTCTACACCAAGAGAACATTTGAGTGCTCATAGACTTTGTCAATGCATCTGCAACATTCTTCAAAGTGTCCACCTTTACCAGAAACACTCTTTTAGCTTCAACCATATATCTCACATAGTGATATTGAACATTAATGTGCTTTGTATTTGAATGATAAGCAGGGTTCTTAGCCAAGAAAATTCCACTTTGGCTATCACAATCTATCCTTATAGCTTGTTGCACCAACCCCATACTTGAACACAATCTCTACAACCAAACTGAATCCTTTCTTGCATGAGTGGCTCCCATGTATTCTGCCTTTGTAGTTGAAAGAGCCACTACATACTGTCTTTTACTCATCCAACTGACTGCACCTCCAAATAGGCTATACACATACCCACTTGTAGATCTTCTTTGGTCTAGATCTCCAGCCCAGTCTGCATTAACAAAACCATGAATGTCCAACACTCTTTCCAATCTTGGTCTTCCCTGGTAGCACAAGCCATAATCAATAGTGCCATGCAAATATCTGAAAACCCACTTCACTGTTATCCAATTCTCCTTCCTTGGGTTTGACATAAACCTGCTCAATACTCCCACTTCATGTGAAATTTTTGGTCTAGTACAGACCATTGCATACATCAGGCTACCAACTACACTAGCATATGGAACACGAGACATATCCTCATCTTCTTCTTGTGTCTTGGGACACTGTTCAGAAGGCAATTTTGTACCTACAAGAATCAGAACATTCACCGGTTTACTATCCTTCATATTGAACCTCTACATTATAGTCTCAACATACTTCCTCTGGTTTAACCAGAGCTTCCTCTTTGCCTGATCTCTCTTAATTTCCATGCCCAAAATATAGTTTGCAGCACCAAGATCCTTCATGTAAAATTTCGAGAACAGTTGGGTCTTCAAATCTTGGATAATTTCTTTGTCATTTCCAATCAACAACATATCATCCACATACAAGACCAAATAAATAACACGATCACCAATTAATTTAAAATAAACACTCTGATCCTCCTTGCTTCTAGTGAAGCCAAGTCCCCGTATATAGGTATCAAATTTCTGATACCACATCCTTGGTGACTGTTTTAACCCATACAGAGAATTATTTAACCTGCATACCGACTCTTTCTTCCCCTTCACCATAAATCCTTTAGGTTGTTTCATGTAGATCTCCTCTTCCAAATCCCCATGAAGAAATTTTGTCTTCACATCCATCTATTCTACCTCAAAATCAAATGCAGCAGCAACAGATAAAAGTAATCTAATAGAAGTAACCTTGGCAACAGGAGAAAAAATATCACCAAAATCAATTCTCAGCACCTGGGAATAACATTTTGCTACCAACCAAGCTTTGTATTTCTCCACCTTGCCTTCTACATTCATCTTCTTCTTAAACACCCATTTTCTCCCGATGGGCTTCCTTCCAGCTGGCAACTCCACTAGATCCCATTCCTCATTTTTATGCAAGGATTTAATTTCATGAACAATGGCCTCCTTCCAGAGTTTTCCATCCTCTGAATCTACAGCCTCCTTGACGGTTCTGGGATCATCATCGGTTATAGTTAAGGAAAAATTTTAATAGAAAGTAGATGGACTATACCTTTCTGGTTGTCTTCATTCCCGAACTGATCTTCTCATAGCGGGAGTTTGTGGCTCTTCCTCTTCTGAGTCTTCTTCTGTTGGAGATTCTGATTCATCCTCCTTTAGATCAAACTCTATTTTCTCAGGTTCCTTTGGTAGGACTTCATGTTTAACAACATCTTTCACCTCTCTAAACACTACATCTCAGTTGTACACAACCTTCCTTGTTTCCGCGTTCCAAAGCTTGTGACCCTTTAAACCATCCTTATACCCAATAAAGATGCACCGTTCAGATTTATTATCCAACTTGCTCCTTTTCTCCTTTGGAACATGTACATATGCATCACATCCAAATACCCTCAGATGTGAAAGAGAGGGTTTATTACCAGTCCATACCTCGTGTGGAGTCTTATCCTCCAATGCTGATGAAGGTGATCTGTTAACCAAGTAACATGCAGTCTCCACTGCCTCTGCCCAAAATTCTTGTCCTAAACCAATACCACTGAGCATGCTTCTTGCCTTTTCCATCAATTTTCTGTTCACTCTTTCTGCAACTCCGCTTTTTTGAGGTGTGTATGGAGTTTTCTTCTACCGTGCTATACCACACTTCTTACAGAACTCTTCAAATTCCTTCTTGCAGAAATCCCCACCATTATCTGTCCTTAGCACCTTTATCTTCTTCTCTGTTTGGTTTTCCACCAGAGCCTTAAATTCTTTAAATCTGTCAAAGACTTCAGATTTCTTCCTCAATAAATATATCCATGTATTCCTTGAGAAGTCATCTATGAATGAAACATAGTACACATGCTTACCAAGTGATGGAACCGACACAGGTCCAAACACATCACTGTGCACAAGCTCTAATATCTTGTTCGCCCTCTTAGCACTAGAAGTAAAACTCACCCGATTCTGCTTCCCATATACACAATGTTCACAGAAATAAAAATCCAGAGAGCTATTAGACATACCTTCTACCATACCATTTCCATGCAGTATCCGAAGGCCCTTCTCTCCAATATGTCCAAGCCTTTGATGCCATAGCATGGTCTTTTCTCCAAAGACCGCTAGGCTTTCCGCTCCACTTTCGAGAACTATAGAACTGTTGCACCCATCAATAACAGTGCTGCCCTGAAGCTTGTACAGAGTTCCAATCCGAATTCCCCACATTAATACCAGTGCTCCCCAAACCATCTTACAGGTATCTATTTCGAACACTATTTTTACACCTGCATCATCCATCTTGCTTACAGAAATCAGATTTCTGGCCAATGCAGGAATGTGCAGAACACTGGGAAGAGTTCTAATTCTTCCACCTTGCAGCTTCAACTTGACTTTTCCACGTTCGACGATTCTGGCCTTCCTATCATCACCTAATAAGACATCACCGCCATCATATTTCTCATACTCGCAAAACCACTCCTTATGAGGAGTGAAGTGAAAGGATGCACTCGAGTCAATCAACCATGACTCATGATCTACATGTGTATTTGAAGAAGAAGCCAAATACACATCCCCACCTTCATCCGAGGTGGTTTTTTCCTCTATAGAAGGAGTGTCATCAGATCCCTTTCCTTTCTTAGGAGCTTTAGATCTGCAGTCCTTTTTGTAGTGCTCTTCCTTTCCGCATTTCCAGCACACCTTTACAAACTTTCCAAGAGATTTAGATCTCCCACTCGAAACCTTATTCTTGTTTCTGTTCTAGGACCTTCCTCGTACAGATAAGGCATCTTCATTCTGACCCTTCATATTTCTCCGTATCATTTCCTCCGACAGCAAGGCTGAGACAATGTCATCAAAATTCGAGGTAGTTGTATTGCTACCTATTGCAATAACCAGACTGTCCCACGAATCTGGTAGAGAACACAAAAAATTGATGCACTTATCTTCATCTAAGATTTTAATATCAACAGATGAAAGCTGAATTACCACAGTATTGAATGTGTTCAAATGCTCTGTTACCAAGTCTCCATCCTTCATCCTCAGGTTATATAGCTTTTTCCACAGGAAAAATTTATTCACCAGAGACTTAGATTGGTACAAAGTCCCTAGCTTTCCCCACAAGGTCTTCGCCGTAGCTTCCCCAGATACATTCAAAAATACTGAATCTGAGACACACAACCATATTGTGCTCTTTGTGTTTCGATCTAGCTTCTTCCAGTCTTCATCTGACATTGTCATTAGTCTAGTACCCGGATCTACTGCAATCCACTGATCTTTATCCACTAGCAGATCCTCCATTTTGAGCTTCCACAACTCAAAACTCTAACCATTATATTTCTCGATCTCTATCTTACATCCGCTCTCCATATTCTTTCACTGCAAGAATCAATCCCGCAGATCTCCCATTGAACAAGTCTACCTCAGGCCTGAGAAAAAAACCCTCAGCAGCAAAGGCGTCCCATTGAAGCCGAAACTGCTCTGATAACAAATGTAGGTTTTAACCCTGTACAGAAATTAACTGCAAACGAATCTTAAAAATAGAAAATAAGCAATAGAGAGAGCATAAAACATAAAAAAGATATACATAGAGGTTTCCCCTGGATCCCAAATCGGGACGACCAGCTTGATTTTTCATTATATTCCTTTTAGTGTTACAACACATATATATACATGTCGAAGCATACATAAACCCCAATCCATTAATCCTGGATTAGAACATAACCGTAGTTCCCTTGACCGGATCTACAAAATACCAGGGGCCGAAAAACATCATGCCCCAAAACCATGTGCAAACCCATGCACAAAACCATGGGCAGGTCCGCCCATTGGAAAATAAGGACCAAAAAAAATTTCTAGGGCGCTGCCCTGGATCCCGATAAGGGGGGCTACCAATCCCCCTATGACCCCCCCGTACATTCTGCCCAGCGCAACATACAGGGGGGGCTATCGTCCCCCCTGTTACCCCCCCCCCCCACATGTCACTAGAAGGGAAGAAAAAATATGCATTCGAGGATCATTGTAGTAAGGACAACACATCAACATTCAAGGGTAAGTCTGCTACAACAAGGTACGTATTATTAGTTTTTGAATTTTAATTTGAATATCATCTCTGATATTTTTTTTTGCAGGACATTGTAAGTATTTTGTATGTATTTTTGATTGGGTTTTGGTCATAAATGTTGAACTTATTTACATTTTAATTTTGAATATTTATCTGACATATGGTTTGCAGGACATTGTAAGTATTTTTTTTGTATATTGGTTTGGGTTTTGTTCATTAATGCATGTGTAGGAAGGAGGACATAATAGGACAACTCAAACACGTACTAGAAGGAGAATGCAATGATAAAGTACCATTACTTGAAGCAAGCACAACAATACCTCAGCAGCTACTAGTGTTCAAAGCAACAATTTCAAGTCAAGTATCAGGTTGTGTCAAAAGTTAGTATTGTAAAAACAATCATTGTAAAATTGTAAAAGAGACATTATTGTAAAAGAGAAAATCTCCCTAGAGTCAGAGAGGAATTGTAGGGAGGTATAAGTGTCATTGTTGGATAATGTCATGGTTGGGCTGCAAGTCATAGTGTGATTGGGTGAGTGGTTTAGTTCAAGAAAATCATTGTGAATCATATTGTATCGTGGATCATTGTCCTTGGTACAGGAGTCCACACTCTTGTCTTATTTCTGATCATTATAGGGTGGCATGGAGGTGCTAGGTTGGTGCATGAAGTCACCTACAGGTTGGAACCTGTAAACACTTCAGGGTGGTAGGTCAGTCTAGGATGTCGGAGCATCCATTCACTAACATCGAAGAAACTAGGTGTTAAATATTCCAATGGGAGCTGGAGAAGAATGTATTTCTATAATTCTATGAAGTTGTACCTTTCATTTTAGTTGGGGCTGAATATTAAAGAATTTTTTAGAAAAGTGTTTGGTGGTTTTTGACCCGGAGGGGGTTTTCCACCTAACATTCATGTGCCTACTGTGTTCTATTGTTTACTGTTGTTACTGGATAAACATCAAGAATAATTGAATATTAACTAATGCTCTAAAAATATTTAAAAGTGCTAATTGATAAGAACACCGATTTCTCTTAGCTTCTGCAAGCTGTGTTGAAAGTCATTGTTGTAATACAAAGTAATGTTTTACTTTGAGAGAGGTTGAGTTAGATTTGAAGACAATTTTCTTCCAAGGAGGTCTAGAACATTGAGAAGATACCATGATGATGTGAAAGTTGATGTATTTCACTATTCAATAAAGACAAATTTTTTGATGGTGCTTGTGCCCTAGATCCGCCTGAAATTGAAAAAGGGGATCTTAGGTACATCATGAGTGTGTTTGTGATGGCGCATGATTCTTGATGTTACTTATGTTTTGTGTCTGGTTTTGACACTATATTTTTAAAATTCTACACATTGAGTACACAAAAAATTATTGAGAATGAATGCACATAATAAAACATACAAACAATCTAGAAGCTGCAAACTCAATATGTACCCACATAGTGAAATTGAAAACATTGACATTCTATAAATATTCCACATCAAGTTAATGAAGCTAAAAACTCAAGCATTCCAAGATACGTCTACATCGACATCAACAACAATTTTAATGTAACTTGCAACTAACTTTTTTTTTGTAAGTTAGCTTGTAATCAATTTCAAATTGAGTTGAATTGTAAGCGTGCATTCTCAGTTGAAATCGACACCCAAGTTTTGAACTGATAGTGAGTCAATTCTCTTCAACTGAGTCAATTAAGTGAGTCTATTCATGTAAAATTTTCATTCTATTGGGTAGTATTCAATACCCTTATTTTGATCAATCAAGTGAGTGAGTTGAAGAAAATGCATAGTTCACAACATCAAGCGAGCCTGAAACTGATTGAAGCAATTGTAATCAAGCGAGTGTGAAAGCAAGTTGTTGGGTACCAAATCTGTATACTTTTCTCTCCCATTTTCACCCACCTTTCTATCTCTTTGCATCATTAATTGTTCTAAAACACATGAGGTAAACCCCTTCCCACTATCTTACATGGAATAGTTGATTAATGAAGTAATAGTCGTGGAGGTTTTACCTTTGCAAGTATTAACTCCGTTATTTTCACATATTTGGAAAAAGTAAAGGGATTACAGTTGCAAGCCATGGAGCAACTCCTAATTCTCGGCGCTATATCAACCTGCTGCAACAACGCAATAGATCCCCTCTTATTCCAACTCTATTTCAAGCTTTTCATGGTTTCCTTTTGGCAATTAGTTTGCTATTGTAACAAACGTATAATTGTAGACATTTAGTTGTTAAAGGAAAGATACGATTTTCTGAACATTTGTATAAAGACGGCCTTAGGGCTGTGAATCAGGGGTTAAGCAGAAAGGGACAGGATATTGTAACTAAAGCATTTTCAAGTAATTGAGTGCACAATGTTTTGTTGTTCCATTTGTGAGCTGTGAGTTTTCCGCAGCCCTGATCAGAGAGTTGGGCCCACTCTTCTGATCAGGTGCTGTGTTATTTTTCCTTTGTTGATTTCATATTTTGGTTTGTTATTGCAACTGTTGTTCCAGTATAATTCTGTAATTGCTGTAAATGCCTTTCTAATTCTGTAATCCATATTTAGTTGATGTTACAATATTTTTTCTTGCTTTCATTGATTAAGCCTATGATTCAATAGAAGATTATGTTATTTCTCTTTCATATACTGTGTGCGTTACTCTTGAAAAAACTAATTCACCTGGATTGATAATTAATGTGGAAAAAGGCTTTGAATATTTGTTCACATCTCGACACCAATATTTTGGCGCCATCACCGGGGAAGGCTAACAAGGTGCAAGAACACAATCTGCAATTGATCAAAGGGTTGATCTCTCATCTTGGGGAGGGAATTTATTTCCTTGCTCCAAGTCCTGAGCGTAGTGTTCAGTTGTTTTCTCGCTTTTCGTTTTTTTTTAGAACTAATATCTTGTCTTGGGGAGGGTATTTGTTACCCTGCTCCAAGTCCTGAGCGTAGTATTATGTTTTCTTGATTTTTCCATTGTTTTTTTTAGAACTGACCTCTCATATTGGGGATGGAATCCATTACCTTGCTCTAACTCCTAAGCATAGTATGTTGTTATTCTGTTTTTTCTTTTTTCATAGAACCAATCTCTCGTATTGGGGAGGGAATTTGTTACCCTGCTCTAAGTCTGAGCATAGTATTCAGTTTTTTTGTTTTTTTTTATTATTTTTTCTAAAAGGGCCAAATTCTCATCTTGGGGAGGGTATCTAATCACTCTACTTCAGGTCCTGAACTTTGATTTTCTTTTAGTTTATTTAATTTTCTATTTGAACCTACTATGTCGTCCTGGGGAGGAAGCTATCTGTCCTGCTTTGGGTCTTGAGCGCTTATGTTATTTTAATGAATTCTTCCCACCAATTGTATGAAAAAATATTTGAATAAGAGGGCAGAGGAAGACCCCCAAAGAAAGGAAGGGATCTGGGAAGGAAGAAATATATCCAGGAGATCATCGCAAAGGTTGAATCTGAAGCATCTTCTCGTGTTGCTGTCAGGGTAAGGGTGCAGACGAATTTCAAAGGGAAGTCGGTTGAGCAGCTAGTGCCATCCTTGGTACCACAGGAAATACTTTCGACAATGGAAGGAGGGATAAATAAAATATCGGTGGAAGAGATATCTCCGCTGTCAGCAAAAGGGGAAGAAATAACAAGCAGAGGGTCAGAAGAATTGAGAAATTCCAATTAGGAAGAAGAACCTCTAAAAGGGTTTTCATCACCACTAGACCAAGGGAGTGATTTGAAGCCTCCTGCAATTGAATTAAGAAATTTTGATTTGGAAAGAGATTTCTTGAAGGATTTTGCATCACCACGAGAGCAACGGAGTGCTGTGAAACATCCTATAGTCAAATCACCCCAAGTACCAGTCACCAAACCAGTTGAAATCCCAGGTGAGTATTGGAGGATATTTATGGCACCCACAAGTTCTTCTATTTATTTTCCAATTGGAAACATTATAGGTGATGCATCGATGAAGCCCATTCCTTTAACGATTCTGCCTAATTTTCATGGGCTTTCTTTTGAAGACCCTGATACATTCCTCTTCGAATTTGACATTATTTTTCAAGGATATGATTATATCGTCGATGCTCAAAAGCTAAAAATATTTCCTACTACCTTAAAAGGGACAGCCCTGCGATGGTTCATGAGTTTAGGAGGAAAAACTATTTCCTCATGGGATGCGATGAAGGAAGTCTTTTTGGAGAAATACCAGGATTATTGTAAATCTCGTGACATCAAGGAGGAGATTTTTAAGCTTGTACAGAAAGAGGATGAGAATATGGAAGATTGTGTGGAACGATTCAAATATATACTACAGATATTGAGCCATAGTGACCTAGATAAAGATATTCTGAAGATCATCCTTCTTCAGGAACTTAGGGAAGATTCCCTGCAAATTTTGAACATAGTAGGAAAGGGGGATGTTTCGAAAGAAGGATTTGACACCATCTGAGTTGTACATTCAGTGTTCACGAGGGGCTGCAAGAAGTGGACAAGTAATTCAGTCATTAAAGACTTCTACTGGAGGGGTTACAAAGGTAGAAATCGAAAACCTACTAGATAACCTAAGGACTGATATCCTAAGCAAATTATCCGCCCAAATGGACACTCTGCAAGCAAAAAAAAAACAAATAGAGTTAGAGAATACTATGGCTATATTTTTCCCACAGTGGAGAAAGAAGCATCTGTTGAAAGAATGCCCATTAAACACAGTGTAAGCCTGTGCAATCTGTGAGAAAACCCATGCGACCAGCTTGTGCCCTTCCTTGCCAAGACTGAAGGTTGTTTTTCAAGGGGCAAGTGAAGAAAATACGGTAGATCAACTATAATTCATGGGGCCAAAAAATCCATGGAAACCTCAACCACAAGCTATGAATCCAGGTATGCCTCAGGACCCATCTCAGTATTTTAATAATTTTAACATGGGTCCCCAGTCTGTACCTTTTTCACATATGTGGTCTTAGTATCAATATCCCCCCTGGAAACAATGGGCTCCCCAGACCAATTCGAATCCTTCATGGAATCAGAACTGGTGTGGACCCTCACCTACTGGGAAATTTCCCCAATCTATGCCTCAACAACAACTTTAGTTTCCCTCCAATGTACCTCTAGGCAACCCATCCCTTCGACCCCAGCTTCCTATCCAGCCCAATATGAATCCTAATAATAAAGGGATCCAACAAACAAACACTCTCAACCTTCCATCATATAGCATTTATACCACACGACTTAATGAGATAAGATTACGATCTAGAGGGGTAGTAAATGCTTCGACTTCACCAGTTATCATAAAACAGATTGATAATGAAGTCGTAGAACCAGAAAAAAGAACAGTTGGAGGTAAACCAGACCAAAACATGATAAACCAAACACCTTCCCAAACTGTTCTTAACTAGGGTCGTCCAATTACTCCACCATATCCTGAAAGATTGACCCTAAATAAACAAAACCCTCAAGCAGAGTTTGACTTCTTGGGAGAATTGCAAAACCTTTTTGTCAAAATACCCCTGCTCCAGGCTATGAGGGATGTACCTATATACGCAAAAACTCTCAAAGACTACTTCTCTAAGAAACCTGGGAAGAAACCAAGGGATCTATTAACCATTCATGTGATGGGTAGATTGTCCGACATCATGCTAGGAAAGACTATGCTCGTAAAATATGGAGATCAATGAAACCCAATTATAACAATAAAAATTAATGGGGTTGAAATCCCAAATGTACTGGTAGATTGGGTGCTGCCATAAATATTATTACCTCTGAAACAATGAATGCATTAGGTCTCAAAAAAATTAAGCCAACCCCTACTATCTTGGAATTAGTAGATAGGTATACAATTAAACCAGTAGGGAAATTGGAAGATGTGACTATTTCAGTGGATTCATGGCACTATCTTGTGGACCTCCTTGTATTACAGACATGATTCTTAGTTGGTGGTAATCCATTGATCTTGGGAAGACCTTGGCTTGAAATCGCAGATGCCTACATCGGGTTTCGATCTGGGCATTCAATTATATCGAATGGGACGGTTACAAAGAACCTTACTCTCTACCCCCCTGCGGAACCCAAACCATATGAAAAACTATTAGCCAGATAGAACCCTCTACCAGTAGAAGAGCCTGAACATGAAAATGAAGAAGTCAGACCAATCCTCACCATTGGGCAGGCCCTGCAATTCAAAACAGAAACTTAGGATGATACCATTAACACTTTTAGTAATGATCCTGATTCTGTTTCCAATTCAACTCGTCCAATTTTAGAGTCTCGGTATATTCCTGTAACTTCATCCCATGATAGTATTCCGATTGAAAATGAACCAGGGAAAACACTTAATATCAACCCAAATCTGTCAGAATCCTAGACAAAGCAGCTTTTAAAAGTCCTTCAATACCATCAGGAAGCTTTTTCCTGGGATTATACCGACATGAAGGGAATCCTTGATAATTTATGTACTCATCATATTTATATTAAGGAAGATTTCCACCCTGTGAGACAGCCCCAACAGAGAATGAATCCTTATCTAAAGAACATTGTCAAGGAAGAATTAAAAAAATTAGTGGATGTAGGTTTCATTTACCCCATCTTGAACAGCCAATGGGTGTCTCCGCTAGTTATTGTTTCTAAAAAGAACGGTAAATGGAGGATCTATGTAGATTATAGAGAGCTAAACAACGCAACTCAAAAAGACCATTTCCCTTTGCCATTCATTAACCAAATCCTGGACACCTTGGCTGGAAGAAGTTATTTTCCTTTCTAGACAGGTTTAGTGGGTATAACCGGATCTAAATAGCCCCAGAAGATCAGGATAAAACAACATTCACATGCCCATGGGGGACCTTTGCATATAGGGTCCTCCCATTTGGCTTTTGTAATGCACCTGCAACCTTCTAGAGGGAAATTCTGGGAATTTTTTCCAATTTAGTCGATGAGAGCGTTGAAATCTATATGGATGATTTTACTCCATATGGAAACTCATTTGAAGAAGGGTTGGAAAATTTGGAAAAAGTACTCAAAAGATGTAAGCAGACCCATTTATCTTTGATTATAGTCAAATGCCATATGATGAGGGAAGAAGAAATAGTATTGGGACATTTTCTCTCAACTGCTGGAATTCGAGTTGATCCAGCCAAAGTAGAGGTAATATTTCACTTCCTGACACCCAAGACACCCACACAAGTACGTAGATTTAATTTTTGTGCTAGTTATTATAGATGCTTTATAGAAAATTTTGCTAAAATAACACATCCACTTTTTCAATTGTTAACAAAAGATGCAGAATTCTTATGGACTGAAGACTATGAAGCAGCTTTCATGAAAATAAAGGGACTAGTTTGCAAGGCTCCGATCCTTCGAGGACTCGCTTGGGCATTACAGTTTCACATACATTCTAATGCTTCTCAAACAGAATTAGGAGCAGTCTTAGGACAACAGGTAAATAAAACACCGTATGTAGTTTACTATGTCAGCAAGAATTTAAATCCTATTGAATTAGATTACACAGTGACGGAAAAAGAATTCTTGGCTATCATATATGTTATCAACAAGTTCCAGCACTACATCACAGGGTATCCTACTTTTGTACATACTGATCATGCAGTAATAAGGTATTTGATGAATAAACCTATCACTCCTGGCGGCATTACAAGATGGTTGCTATTGCTTCAAGAATTTGATATCACAATAGTAGACAACGAGGAAAAGATAATGTAGTTGTTGATTTTTTGTCTAGAATGGATAACAATGATGAATGCACACCTATAGAAGATAGTTTTCCCGATGAGCATCTTTTTGCAATTTCTAATAACCCTTCGTGGTATGGAGATATTGCTAATTATCTTGCTATAGGGAAGGTGCCTCATCATTTTTCATACAGGGAACAACGAAAAATTATTCATCATAGTGCCCGATATTCTTGGATGTCAGGGTACCTCTTTCATACAAGAGTCGATAAGTAGATTTGGTGCTGTGTATCTGAGGATGATATTTATGAAGTATTAAAGGTTTCCCATGATGGCCCTTGTGGGGGGAATTTTTCAGATAAAAGAACAGGTCATAAGGTGCTACAAATGGGATATTGTTGGCCTCATATCTTTCGAGATGTGAAAAATTATGTCCGGAGGTGTGATAGTTTCCAGCGCATGGGGCAGCCTGGTCGAGATGATGAAATGCCCTTGCAGCCACAGGTAGTCCTCGAACCTTTTGAGAAATGGGCTATCAATTTCATTAGAACCTTCAACCCACCCTCCCAGTAAAATTTTCACATTTTGGTCTGCACTGATTACATGACTAATTGGGTAGAAGCCAAATTTGTTGCGAAAGCAACAGAGCAGGTGGTTTCAGATTTTCTATTCGAAGAAATTTTTGCTTGTTATAGTACTCCGAGGGATATTTCTTCAGATGGAGGAGCACAATTTACATCACACATGATAGCAAAGCTGATGCAAAAATATGGTGTCAATCACAGGGTGACATCTCCATACCACCCCCAGGCGAATGGACAAGTGGAAAGCACAAACAAAACATTGGAAAATATCTTGAAAAAAAATGTGGCATACCATCATCGGGATTGGGCTCAGAAGATGCCTAAACCTCTCTGTGCATACAGAACAACATGGCAGAACACAACTAGGTTTTGACCATTTGATTTGGTTTATGGGAAATCCCCGTTATTTCCAATAGAATTTGAAATCAGTACGCTCAAAACAATTCTTGAGTTGGTCTGGACCTGTCAGATGCCTAGATACACCGACTGGACCATATTAATGAATTGGATGAAATCTGTTTAATGGATGTCTAGAGGACTACTGCTATTCAACAACAGAGAATGAAATGGCACAATAAGTTTATAAAAAACAAAGTGTTTCATAGTGGAGACTCGGCATTACTTTATGACTCCCGTTTTAAGGATTTCAAGGGAAAGATTTGCACTCGTTCGATGGGACCTTATGAGGTGGATGCTGTATTTGATAATGGAACAGTAAGGTTAGTTACAATTGATGATACATGTGCTTCATTCATAAAAAATTAACATCTCCTGATATTATATCACCGCCCAACCTCTAAGGATGATTTCATCAAACATCTCTCTGAGAAATATGGTTTGAAGGTTATCAACGCAGAGAAATCTTCCTCTGAATTCTCACTCTAAAAAATAAAATAATAAGAATAATAATAATAAAGAAATAAAAATAAAGAATAAAGAATAAAGAATTGTTAAAAAATAAATATGTATAAATATGTCTTATTACTATTTATCTTGTTGTCTTTTTGCAAGAGTTACTATTAAGGAGTAACGTTTTGCGACTTAAAATTTTTCTTAAATGTCGATGTTGTTACTCCTTGGATGGCTATCACGATGTATTGCGAAGTTCTTTTCTCATGATGCCGTTGCTAAATTCTTTACTCATGATGTTGTTACTCGTTCTTTTCTCATGATGTTGTTACTCGTTCTTTTCTCATGATGTTGTTCTTTACGATTGCTTTCTATGGTGTTTTATCATGATTCTTTGATACTTGTTTTTGTTCTCATGGTTACTTCCTCATGATGTTGTTACTCTGGATGTTGCTACTCGTCATATTGTTACTCTAGATGTTGTTACTCCGGATGCTACTACTCGTCATGCTGTTACTCCAGATGATGTTACTCCGGATGCTGCTACTCATCATGATGTTACTCTAGATTTTGTTACTCCAGATGCTTCTACTCGTCATGCTGTTACTCTAAATGTTGTTACTCCGGATTCTGCTACTCATCATGTTGTTACTCCAGATGTTGTTACCCCGAATGCTGCTACTCGATGCTGTTACTCTGGATGTTGTTACTCTGGGTGCTGCTACTCATAATGCTATTACTCATAATGTTGTTACTCCAGATGCTTCTACTCGCACTCTTTTTACTCCATCTGCATCATTACTGCGCCGTCATTCTACCAACCAGCACTTCCTCTAAGTAGGCCGCCAGGTATGTCTCCATTTGACTCTTATGGATTTAATTAAATATTCCATGTGAAATACATTAATGTCACGGTCAGAAACTTTTAAGTTGTGGGGTTGGGGGGGGGGGGGTGCCGTAATAACTAGACGACGGCGTAATAATGATTCCAAAAGCCATTATTACAACTTCGTGTGATGGTACACCCTATGATCCTTACCATATTCCATACAAACATTAAAGATGCGTTGCGATCCGAAATACGCATATGATATAGATCCATTAGCCCTTTCCACCTCATACGAAATAATTACTATTCCATTCATTGCATTTACCATACTTTTTCATGATTTTCCTCGTTTCCCGAGAATTACCATCCGTATTTACTGTTACTACCCCTCATTTTTCACCATGTTGTTTTTTCCAAATTTGGTACCCACCACTCTATCCAATGGTCTGTTGTTCCAAAGTGCTGTTACAGTCTCCACAGGATGGGTGGATTGGCTGTGCGACATGAACCTAAAAATACAGTCTTAGTCCACAGCGACCCAGATGCGTGGCAATTATTTGTCAATGCAAGATGGGATATCTACTCTGATAGATTGCGGGGGTTTGACAAGGGAATCACAATGGAGTTTGTGCTTAATCTAGATGAGAATTTCTCATGGGTCAGAGGATTAGAAATTCCCATCATAGAAGAAGTAAGTGCGGAAGTTAGCAGGCTAAGACAGCAAGGGCAACAGTGGTTTTCTTGGAGAATTCCTCTCCCGAAGTTTCCTGAACTATTTTTGTAGGCAGGAGAAAGCGTCGTTCAATATGGGAGAGGATATGAGCGCAAGTCTATACCATATCCATGGAACAGAGTAGCGGGTTTTGTAATTAAATACATAACTTGTGAAGGACGAGCCACAACTTTTTTAAGATATCATTTTAAAATATTGGCTCACCTTCAATTTTCGTAGCCTCAGGTGCATTCCTTAAACATGCCTTTCTTTCTATTAAAACAACTACAACACATGGTACAGTCTGCTCAACGTTCACGCCAGATGCCGACAGTTCTCTTCAATTATGGATTGGTTCATTTACTGTTCATGCATGCAATAGTTCGATTTCGAGTTTCTTGGGTAGAACTCTGCGAGTCATTAGAAGAAGAGATAACAACTATCATTGCTGCTAGAGAGGAAGAACCAGTAACTCCAACTGGTTTAACAGAAGAAGAACAGTCAAAAGAAATGGAAATAGACCAAGAAGAACTTAAATAAATGGAGATGGAGGTTGATCAGGAAGAACCAGAAGAAATGGGAATGGAGGAGACAATTGGTAATACAGTCAAGGTTTCCACACAAGAACCATCCTTGCCTAAAGAACCTACAGATGAAGGAATTATGGGTATAGTGGACGAAGTTGAGATTGTCCTACAGTCTTCAACTTTCATTAATGAAGAACAGGAAGGAGGAACATCGGACAGAGGAATGGCAAGTGATGCTGTTACGCAAGAAACAACATCACCTGCCCAAGCAGATATGAATATCGAAACAAGTGGGGGTGTCACACAAGAACCACCCCTGATTCAGTCAGAAAAGGGAGACAGAGAAGAATTAATCCGCGAAGTTGGCATTGTTCCACAAGAACCAGTGTCGACCATAGGAGAGGAAGTAATGCATGGATAATAGGGAGAGAGAGGAGAAATGACCCGGGAAGTTGACATTGTTCCACAAGAACTAGTATCGACCGCAGGTGAGGAAATACTGCACAAAGTACAGGAGGACAAAAAGGAAATTATCCTCAAAATCGACACTATTCCACAAGAACCAGTGTTGACTCTCGCTAAAGAAGAAATACATGAAGGCACGGCCTCTGTAAGAAACGAGGGTGATGAAGGTATTCCCCATTCCCCTTTTCATTCTATGATGCCGAGAGGGGTGAGGGGGTTTCGTTCGTCCCAGTGATTAATGGAGGAAATAGTTTTTCCACCAGTACAAAGGTTTGTCGACCTAGGGAAGAACATGACCAATATCGACTCATTGATTGTTGAATCTCAGTAGGAGCATCCAGAGGCTCGCAAGGGAGACTAAATTTTTGTGGAAACACCGAAACATAGGATGGCCAACGAAAGCGCTCAGGTAAATGAGGAGGAGAATGCCCCTGGAGACAGGGAGCCAAGTTAGAAAGACCTAACAGAAAAACCAGTTGATAACATCAACAACATTCCACCACCTACTGAGCCTGCTACAAGCCTAGAAGATGAATATATTGTCAAACGGGAGTGGATTGAACAGTGTGAGAAAAGAAGATTACCTCTTAAGAAAAGGTATCAATTTCAATTCAGTGAAACCATGCGATTAAATAAGGAAGTCCTGGAGCTGAAGAGGAAAGTATCCTAGTTAAATAAGAAGGTAAAATGATATAAGTGGAAGGCAATAAAACCTAAAATTGAGGTCTCCTTTGCGGCTACATAGACTGGTTCGATTGAACATCTATTTGAAGGCTAGGACTTTTTCTTGGCCACTGAAATTCAGAGATGGAAGTCTGCTCTGAATGGGCATAAGAAGGAGATGATGCGGGTTCAAGAGCAGGCTGTCAGGATTGTCACAGTGTACATAGACCAATTGGATAGAGTGCGATAGAGGCAAAGAAAACAACAGGGCAGGATAGAGGAGTTAGAAGAACAAGTGCAAACGCTGCAATCAAATAAGGATAAGATGTTTTCTTTGGTGCAGCAGGTAATGGACTGTAGACCTCCCACACATATTTATGCCTTATTCCTTCATGAACATTTTCTTTTATTTTGTCTTCAGAGTATATATAAGGAAAATTTTTCACGAAATTGAGGACCCAATCCAGTTTCTCCGTATTTTGAAAATTCATGATATCATAGGACAACACTTAATATGCGAAATCTACATGCATGGTTACTTCTTAAGGCATGACCAGGCCTTCAACCCCATTCCATTCATGGGGGATATTCATTTAAGAGCCTTCACCTCCTACACTATCAATTAGATTAAATGGAGAAAGGCCTATGATACATTTGAAGAAAACCAAGTCACAAGGTCGCTAATGATGAGGAGGGAGCATGGCCAAGAAAAAAATATTTATAACAAGAATTTTACCTTTTTATAGATTGAGGGGCATAGGGGACATATGTTGACAACCCAGAAATGGTGTGCTGACCACTGTGTCAGATAGATAATAACTTTTCGGAATGAAGCATTGGACAGTTGTCAAAGGAGGTGGATGTTGTCATCTTCAGTCATCAGAGGTCAAGAACCTTTTGGAGCACCTAACTTTGCATGGGCACTAGAAAGAGTGCCACTTTTTGTAGCATGCATTCAAACTTGTGGGGTTAGGTGGATGGGGCTAAGGTTTTAATTTCCCCTCATTTGGTTGCTAGCAGAGCAATATA
The DNA here is from genome assembly GCA_034641835.2 of Pinus albicaulis. Lineage (NCBI taxonomy): Eukaryota > Viridiplantae > Streptophyta > Pinopsida > Pinales > Pinaceae > Pinus > Pinus albicaulis. Next base: position 63,293,517 of record CM076575.1, on the reverse strand, counting down.
CTCGTGCATACAACATCGTCCCAGATTGGTGGAAGGATGTTGTTCTGACAGAAGGTTATAAACCCCATGGGACAGAGATGGCCGAAGAATATAACCTCGCACAGCTTCATGGCAGCCACAGTCATTCCAACACAAATCTGAGAAGATAGCAAGCTGCATGAGGACATGCAGATAGACCAGTTGGGGGGAGATGTCGGGTACCAAATTTGTATACTTTTCTCTCCCATTTTCGCCCACCTTTCTATCTCTTTGCATCATTAATTATTCTAAAACACATGAGGTAAACCCCTGCCCACTATCTTACATGGAATATTTTATTAATGAGGTAATAGTCATGGAGGCTTCACCTTTGCAAGTATTAACTCCATTATTTTCACAGATTTGGAAAAAGTAAAGGGATTACGGTTGCAAGCAATGGAGAAACTCCTAATTCTTAGCGCTATCTCAACCTGCTGCAACAACGCAATAGATCCCATTTTATTCCAGCTCTATTTTAGGCTTTTAATGGTTTCCTTTTGGCAACTAGTTTGTTGCTGTAACAAACGTATAATTGTAGATATTTAGTTGTTAGAGGAAAGATACAATTTTCTGAACATTTGTATAAAGAGGGCCTTAGGGTTGTCAATCAGGGGTTAAGCATAAAGGGACAGATATTGTAACAGAAGCATTTTCAATTAATTGGATGCACAATGTTTTGATGTTTCATTTATGAGCGATGAGTTTGCAACATCCCTGAATAGAGAGTTGGGCCCACTCTTTTGATTAGGTGATATGTTATTTTTTCTTTGTTGATTTCATATTTTCGTTTGTTATTGCAACTATTGTTCTGGTATAATTATGTAATTGTTGTAAATGCATTTTTAATTCTACAATCCATATTTAATTGTTGTTATAGTAGTTTTGCTTGCTTTCATTGATTAAGCCTATGATTCAATAGCAGATTATGTTATTTCTCTTGCATATACTGTGCGCGTTAGTCTTGAAATAACTAACGCACCCGAATTGATCATTAATGTGGAAAAAGGGTTTGAATATTTTTTCACATATGGACACCAACACAAGCCAGTGTGAAGTTGATTAAAGCATTCACAAAGTTCAAGTGAGCATGAATTTAATTGAAGAAACAATCAAGAAAGAAAGTGAGTTCAACTCTAAAGAAATAAAACCTAATATTCAAACAACAATAAGGCAAGTTAACATCTACAGCAAGTGAGCTTGAGTTCTAGTGAGCGTGAAACAACCAAAACAAGTTTCACCAAGCAAGAGATCAAGAAACTTCCAAAGCAAGCGAGTGTGATAAACTCAATCAAGAGAGCCAGTGCAAGTGAGTGTGTCAAAATGGGAAAAGGCGATAAACGTCTTAAAATTGCAGAGATGGAAATTAAAGAGTTGAAAGTGTGCAATCATGAGTTCCAAAATTCAATTGAGTTACTGGAATGGAATTTTAACCATAATGAAATCTTAATCGATCAAATGACCAGCACATTAGAAGCAGCAAAAGACTTTCAAATTGAGCTTGAAATGAAAGAAAAACTCATTTATGCACTTCAAATAAAACTAAGTGAAAAACAGGAAATACTTGATGCACAATGTACAGAGAAGGTAGATGCAAGTTGCGACACCAAAAACCTCATCCAAACATCAGATGAAAGTTGTGATACAAGTGAACTTATTCAACATAGTGGTGAAGGTTGTGACATAGAAGATCTAATCAATCAAGTTGATGTTAGTGTTGACACACGTGATCTTATCCAACCAATTGTACTACTTAATGATGCAACAAGTAGTGCCAAAGATCAAATTAAACATTTGATACAACATGTCAAATAGATGAATCATTAATTGAAATGGTTGATGCTTAGTGTAATACAGATGATTTAACCAATCCAACTCAGCGTATTGGAAACAACAGTAGGTGTGAAGAGAAACAACACAATGATCTTTCCAAGAAAGTGATCAAACCTTGGGAAGAAATCTCCTTCAAAAAATATCGACATGGCCTAGGTTTGTTGGGTACCAAATCTGTATACTTTTCTCTCCTATTTTCACCCACATTTCTACCTCTTTGTATCATTAATTGTTCTAAACACACGAGTTAAATCCCTTCCCACTGTCTTATATGGAATATTTGATTAATGAAGTAATAGTCATGGAGGTTTTACCTATGCCAGTATTAACTTTGTTATTTCCACAGATTCAACAAGTAAATGGATTACATTTTCAAGCTACGAAGCAAATCCAAATTCTTAGCATTATCTCAATATGCTGCAATAGCGCAACAGATTCCAACTTACCCCAGATCTATTTTCAGGCTTTTCGTGGTTTCCTCTCGACAACTAGTTTGTTGTTGTAACAATTGCATAGTTGCAGATATTTAGTTTTTGGATAGAAATACGATTTTCCTAAAAAATTTTATAAAAAGGGCCTGAGGGCTATGAATCGGGTTAAGCAGAAAGAGACCGATATTGTAGCAGAAGTGTTTTTAATCAATTGAATGCACATCGTTTTTCTGTTCTATTTGTGAGCTGTGAGTTTAGCGCAACCCTGATCAAAGAGTTGGGCCCACTCTTCTGATTAGGTGCTACATTATGTCCCTTTTTTTCTGATTTCGTATTTCTATTTATTATTTTAACTGTTGTTCTAGTATGATTATGTAATTGTTGTGAATGCTTTTATAATTCCACGATTTATCTTTAATTGATGTTATAATAGTTTTATTGTTTAATTATTAAGATTGTGTTCAATAGAGGATTATGTTATTACTCTTGCATATATTGTGCGCGTTAGTCTTGCAATAACCAATGCACTCGAATTGATAATTAATGTGGAAAAAGGGTTTGACTATTTTTTCACTCTTGGACACCAAAATTTTGGCGTCGTTGTCAGGGAGGCTAACAAGGTGGAAGAACACGATCTGAAATTGATCTAAGGATCGATCTCTTGTCTTGGGGAGGGAATTTATTACCTTTCTCTAAGTCCTGAGCGTAGTGTTCTATTTTCTTTTCTTTTTCATTGTTTCTTTAAAACTAATCTCTCGTCTTGGGGGGGGAATTCATTACCCTGCTCTAAGTCCTAAGCATAGTGTTCTATTTTCTTTCCTTTTTCATTATTTCTTTAGAACTAATCTCTCGTCTTGGGGAGGGAATTCCTTACCCTACTCTAAGTCCCGAGCATAGTTTTCTGCTTTTCTTTTGATTTTTCATTATTTATCTTAGAACCAATCTCTCGTCTTGGGGAGGGAATTTGTTACCCTACTCTAAGTCCCGAGCGTAGTGTGATGTTTTTTTTCTTTTTTATTATTTTTATTAAGGGCCAAATTCTCGTCCCGGGGAGGGTATTTGATCACCCTACTTCAGGTCCTGAAATTTGATTTTCTTTTAGTTTATTTGATTTTCTTTTTGAACCCATAATCTTGTCCCAGGGAGGAAACTATCCTTCCTGCTCCAGGTCCTAAGCGCTTCTGTTATTTTAATGAATTCTTCCCACCAATTGCATGAAAAAATATCTGAATAAGAGGGGTAGAGGAAGACCCCCAAATAAAGGAAAGGATCTAGGAAGGAAGACGTATATCCAGGAGATCATTGCACAGGCTAAATCAGAAGCATATTCTTGTGCTACTATCAAGGTAAGGGTTCAGACAAAGTCCGAAGGGAAATTAGTTGAACAGCTAGTGCCATCCATGGTACCAGTGGAAATTATTTCGACAACAGAAGGGGGAATAAATCAAGTATCAATGGAAGAGATACCCCTACTTCCAGTAGAGGGGGAATAAATAGCAAGTAAAGGGTCAGAATAATTGAGCAATTCCAACTGGGAAGAAGAACTCTCGAAGGGGTTTGCATCACTACGAGACCAAGGGAGTGTTGTGAAACCTCCTGCACTTGAATTGAGCAATTCCAATTGGGAAGAAGAACTCCTGAAGGAGTTCGCATCACCACGAGACCAAGGGAGTGCTGTGAAACCTCCTACAGTCGAATCACCCCAATTACCAGTTGCAGAACCAGTTGAAATCCCAGGTGAGTATTGGAGGATATTCATGGCACCTACAAATTCTTTTATTGATTTCCCAATTGGAAATATTATAGGTGATGCATTGATGAAGCCCATTCCTTTAATGACTCTGCCTAATTTTCATGGGCTTTCCTCTGAAGACCCTGATACATTCATCTTCGAATTTGACATTGTCTGTCGAGGGTATGATTATATCGCTAATTCTTGGAAGTTAAAAATATTCCCTGCTACTTTAAAAGGGACAACCCTGCGATGGTTCATGGGTTTAGGGGGGGAGAATATATCCTCATGGGATGTGATGAAGGAAGTATTTTTGGAAAAATACCAAGATTATTGTAAATATCGTGATATCAAAGAGGAGCTTTTTAAGTTTGTACAGAAAGAGGAGAAGAACATGGAAGATTGTGTGGAACAATTCAAATATATACTACAGAGATCGGGCCATAATGACCTAGATAAATATATTATGAAGATCATCCTTCTCCAGGAATTTAGGGAATATTACTTACAAATTTTGAACATAGTAGGAAATATTAGAAATTAAATCAACTCAGACGAACATTACAGAAAAAAAAGATACAAAACTAGACAAAACAATGTCGAAAAAAAGGCTTCAGCCTCATGGCATTCTCGTCATTCTCTCTTATTAAAAGAATTTAGTTTACAATTTAAATAGATGAGAGAAAATGTATAAGATAGTATGTGCTATCTTAGACTCCTTTGGTTGAGATAATTTCTCACCAAAAACCGATCAAGATAGGAGTTACTAAACTAACTCCAATATTTGAGGAACAACCCCAAGAGTTAGGCACATATTCCTAACTTGGAATATTTAATTTATTTATTTATTATTTTGGATTTATTATTTTTATTTGATAGAGGCTAACACTCCCCCCTTCAATGAAAAATCCAAAATAAGAACGAGGAACCATCTTCCAAGTTCCCATGTTGATCCTCAAAAAACATTGCCTGAAAAACCGCCAAAGCTGGATGCTGAAAAAACTGCAATCTGAAGAGACCATGAATCAGTTGTATGTCTGATTCATCTCTGAATTTCACTTTAAAACTCCATCAAGTGCCAAGTTGCAAAAGGATCCATCTGTCCCTTGCATGAAATCAGCATCCTTTGTCCACTGATAAAATTTTTTCAAATCCCACTGGCTTATGATGTCAAAAACAACTCACTGTTGCTTTTGTTGTGCTAAAAAATGTTCACTGCTTCTTTGTTGTCGACTACCCACTGGAAAATTTGTTGATACCCACTGGAAAATTTGTTGATTCCCACTGGCTACTTTTGCTGTTTTTTTCGAGACTTTCAGTCTGAAAACCACTTTCAATCTCATTGACATTTTCCCCCCTTTGTCAACTGAAAGGAGAGACAAATCTCTGGAAATTTTTCCTGTACTCCCCCTTTAAGTGTAGGATTTTTACACTAGTGTACTCCCCCGTTCAACTGCATGAGAGTACCATCATATTTTCACTGTTGGCTGCACTATGTGTGATTGTATTCGATTGTAGAACTGAGACAATATTTTGACTGTGGATGACCATTTCCAAGGGTCGATCCATTCATAATGTATCTTCAATCTGGCTGATTTTTGTTGGTTGCGACATTTTTCTGAGGAATGATTGGGCTTACCACAATGGCGACAAGGATGGAGATCAAAACACTAATATTCCATATGACTGGTTCTTTGACAATGAGAACATTCCGGTTGGACTTCAACTTCAGTTTGCGAGCAATTCTGTTTGGCTGCAACTTTGGGTGGCATGCATTGCTGGTTGTTTGCAACTTTCTCACAATCTGTTGAGGTGAGTTGTGCAAGAAATCTTGCACTGAAGAACTTAATTGTCTTGGAATAATCTGGGATAGGCAAGTTGGTGTCATTGTTGACATATCCTAAGCCTCGTCGATTCTTGTTATTGTGAATTTATTCCCAAGGCTTGATGATGGGCTTGGAAGAAATTGGAACCGGAACAACTTCGACACTAGAAGCTGTTGGAATGAATGACTTATCATCTAGATGGTTCAAAAACTTGAAAGTATCATGCTTTTCTTGCAATTCAATCCTTTGAAGTTGCGACTCTAGTTGAAGAAATTCAATGGTTTCTTTTGTTTGTTGTAGATGCCGTGAAATATCATCAAGGGTTTCTTTGTTGACTTGCACCATGTCTTCATCACTGGAGATGATCAAACTATGAAGAATGTTTAAAAAATGAATATGTTGCACCATTTGAACTTGCTCACTGGAAATCAGGCTCTCTTGTCGTAGATGTCATACTTTGAATTGTTTCACTTGATTTCAGTACTTGAATGACAAGCTCGCTTGCTATGGGACTTGAATGACATGCTCACTTGATTTGTTTCTTATTGCACTTGCTTGGAACACTTGCTAGAATTGTATAATTGTCTTTATTAAACTCTGGAATTCACGCTCGCTTGATGATGATCACGTTTTTTTAAGTACTCACTTGATTTACTTGATTACTTCACGCTCACTTGAATGAATAGCCACGCTCGCTTGATGTCGATCTCAACTTTCTTGATTGGTGTTAGAGTTGAAATTTTTTGGTTTCTTTGATGGTTGCTACAATGAACCTCACTCTGGCTCACTTGAAGGTTTGAACTTTGTACTGTCTTGATGCAAATTTCTTGAATGAATACTCACGCTCGCTTGGAGATGTAAACTTGTTGCTTGTTTTCTTTATAAATTCGCGCACTCACTTGATTTTGCGTAAAGGAAGGGTGTCAAACACTGTCGACAATGCACCCAAGAAAGCTTACAATGATGTTAATGATTCACTTGTTCTCTTTAAAATTCATTAACAATGAATTTTTAATGATTCACTTAAAACAATGAAGTTGATTACAAGTTCTGAAATGGATTTGCAAGAATGCTGATGTAGAATTTGCTTTAGACTTTGCTTTGAAATGCATTAACTTGACTAAGTGAATTTGATTGTTGATGTAGACAATATTTGATTATATGTTGTAGTTGTGCAAATGCAAGTGTTGAGCTTAATTATCCTGACTTGCAGCTATTTCGTTACATGTGTTGTGCTTGCTGGTTTTGAACTTTATGTATGTGTGAAATGAAATCATTTATGTGTCAAAACTAGACACAAAACAAAAAGCAATAACATGAAGCCATAAAAACATGCGCCATCACAAACACACATGGTGTACCTAAGATTCCCTTATTCAAGTTCTGGCGGATCTAGGACACAATCACCAAAAAATGATATCTTTATTAAGTATTGAGTACATAATAAATCTCCACCTTCAAGTAATGAATATGCCAAGCTCACAACCCTTGGAATAAATTTGTCTTCAAAATCTAGATATTCACCGACTCAATCTCTCTCAAAGTAAACCAATACTTTGAATTACAATGAGAAATTTCTCTAAAAATAAATTCCACATATTACTCCAAATAAAAAACACTTATCCCTCCATATTTACAATAAATCACCTTATCTCTCCAAATTACAACTTATGTCTTCAAAAACATTTTTTTTTTTTTGACAATTTTCAAATTTACACTTTACAAAATCACTTCAAAAATTTAAAATTAAGACACTTATCTTTCCAAAACTATATCAACCTTATTACTCCAAAACAAAAACTCTTCAATACTCTTCAACTTTCAACTCAACATGACAAAAAAAAAAAAATCACACTTTTCACTAAAAACTACACCTTTTCCAGCACCCTGTTCTCTCCACTTTCCTCACTGTATGAAGAAGGAGCAGATCCATAATCAAATGTAAGCTCTATTAAAGGTGGGATATTATCTCTTGCAAAGAGCATAACATGAGGAAATCGGATTTCAAGGTGATCATGTAGAACAAATTTCATGAGAAGATTAGGACAGAAACTATGCTTTATAAAGCGTGAAACGCTCCCAAATTTGTTAGGATCTATTAGAAATTTTAATGGTGGGAAAGCTGGATTGGAACCCTCTTCCTCCTACTGTTGCTTCTCACACAAGATATCCGAAACAATCATCCATTCTGTCCCTTTTTGTGCGTGCTTCAAATTAAGGAGATATTCACTGTCAGTGTTACAAATAGTTGCCTGTTGATAAATAGGGAAGACTTGCCCTGTATATTCTGCAATAAAGGTGCCAACTTCTGGCCTAGTGACATCTCAACATCGACAAGAAGTGCCCATTCACTAGTACTGTTTCAACATGAACAAACTGTGGAAAAAGTGAAAAGATTGTTCACAAACCTGTCTACTGATCCTATAACTGCAACAGATCTGGTGGAGAGAGAACCAGCTATCTTCACTGGATCTGAGGTTCAAACAATAAATGATGATATGCCATTGGCACATATCGCTGTAGCTTTTGAGGGAGCTTCTTGGACAGATCCAGATTCTATTGCATTGATGGTTTTGCAAACATTGTTGGGAAATTGGAACAAAAGTGTTGGGGTAGGTGCAAACATGGGGTCAGAACTTGCACGAAAGGTTGTGACAGATGATCTGGAAGACCATATAATGGCTTTTAACACAAATTACAAGGATACAGGTATTTTTGGTGTCCATGCTATAACCAAGCTATATTGCTTGGAGAAGTTTTCATATATAATAATGCATGAGCTTAGCAGATTGACATATAAAGTTTTAGAAGTTGATATTGCTCGAGCTCAAAATCAACAACCAATCTAGTGGGAATAATTCCAAGCTAGGCTAGAGGAGATTTGCATAGGCCTATGAAAAATATTATGGATGGAACAAAACAGGGATGGCGTGATGGGATTTAAATTTCAAACTAATTTTGCTCGAGATTATGGAAGGTTTTGTGTGTTTATCAAGTCATTAGAGTGATTTCGGAAGTGCCCACAGTTTTTTTTATATATAATGCAAACACAATTATACGTTATACCAAATGGAAATCTTATGCAAGTTTGCTATGACATTTGACATCCAATCCAACATTGCAGAGATAGCTCCACTTCCACACTGATTTAATTAACACAGAAAAATAAAACAAAGAAATTTTTTATTAGATGGGACTTGTGGGTGATGAACTGCGTACCATCCTCTGGAGCCCTTTATCGAACCGTAGAGATTTCTAGCCACAGAGCGCAAAAAATTATGGCCATTAGCGAAAAAACGGAGCAAATTTTTGGCCCTCCAGCGAAAAAACGCAACAAACTCACGCATACATCAGACACAACACTGTGGCCATATTCGAGCAGACAGCAACAACACAAATTCGATTTGGTGGATTCACTCCTTACAAACTCCAGCGATCATGACCTCTAGAAATTCTCACGACCTCTAGCGATCACGGCCTCTAGCAATCCTCACGACCTGCAGCAATCACAACCTCAACACAACCTATATGCAATCGGGTCCAACAATCGGTGCTCACATGAGGAGGGAAAGTCCCAGACTCATAATGCTCTAATACCACATGTATTAGAAATTAAATCAACTTAGACAAACATTAAAGAAAAACCAAATACAAAACCAGACAAAACAATGGCGGAAAAGATGCTTCAGCCTCATGGCATTCTCGTCATTCTATCTTATTAAAAGAATTTAGTTTACAATTTAAATAGATGAGAGAAAATGTCTAAGATAGTCCATGCTATCTTAGACTCCTTTGGTTGAGATAATTTCTCACCAAAAACCCATCAAGATAGGAGTTACTAAACAAACTCCAATATTTGAGGAACAACCCAAGAGTTAGGTACATATTCCTAACTTGGAATATTTAATTAATTAATTTATTATTGTTATTTGAGAGAGGCTAATAGGAAAGGGGGACGTTTTGAAAGAAGACTTTGACACTATCTGTGAGTTGTGAATTCAATGTTCACAAGGGGATGAAAGAAGTGGACAAGGAATTCGGTCATTAAATACTTCTGGTGGAGGGGTTACAAAGACAGAGATTGGAAACCTATTGGATAACCTACGGACTGATATCTTAAGTACATTATCTGCCCAAATGGACACTTTGCAAGAGAAACATAACAAATGGAGTTGGAGAAGACTATGGCTATATTCTACCCACAATGTAGAAAGAATCATCCATTGAAAGAATGTCCATTAAACACAGTTTAAGCCTATGCAATTTGCGAAAAAACCCATGCGACCAGCTCGTGCCCTTCCTTGCTAGGATTGAAGGTATTTTTTCAAGGTGCAAGTGAAGAAAATGTGGTAGATCAACTATACTTCATGGGACCAAAAAAGCCATGGAAACCTCGACCACCAGTTATGAATCCAGGTATGCCCCAGAACCCATCTCAGTATTTTAATAATTTTAATATGGGTCCCCATTCTATACCTTTTTCACCAATGTGGTCTCAGTATCAATATCCCCCTGGAAAAAATGGGCTCCCCAGGCTATTTCGAATCCTTCATGGACTCAGAACTGGCGTGGACCCTCTCCTACTAGACAGTTTCCCCAATCTATGCCACAACAAAAATTTCAATTGCCCTCCAATGTACCTCCAGGAAACCCATCCCTTCGACTCCAACTTTCTATCCAGCCCAATCGGAATCCTAATAATAAAGGGGTCCAACAAACTAACACTCTTAACCTTCCATTATATAGAATTTCTACTAGAGGACTTAATGAGATAAACTTATGATCTGGGAGGGTAGTAAATTATCATAGAATAGATTGACAGTGAAGTTATAGAACCAGAACCAAAGAAATTTGGGGATAAAATAGACCAAAACATGATAAATCAAACACCTCCCCTACCTGCTCTTAACCAAGGTTGTCCAATTACTCCACCATATCTTGGAAGATTGACCCTAAGTAAACAAAACACCTACGTAGAGTTTGACTTCCTAGGGGAATTAAAAAATATTTTCGTTAAAATACCCCTACTCCAAGCTATGAGGGATGTACCTATATATGAAAAAACTCTCAAAGAATAATGTTCTAAGAATCCTAGGAAGAAACCAAGGGATCCGTTAACCATTCATGTGATGGGTAGACTGTCCAACATCATGCTAGGGAAAACTATGCCTGTAAAATATGGGGACCCAGGGAACCCAATTCTAATGGTACAAATCGATGGGGTTTAGATCCCAAATTTATTGGTATATTTAGGTGTTGTGATCAATATCATCACCTCCAAAAAAATGAATGCATTAGGTCTCGAAAAAATTAAGCCAACCCCTACTATCTTGGAATTGGCAGATAGGTCTACAATTAAACCGGTAGGGAAGTTGGAAGATGTGAATATTTTAGTGGAATCATGGCACTATCCCGTGGACCTCCTTGTATTACAGACATGATCCTCAGTCGGTGGTCATCCATTGATCTTAGGAAGACCTTGGCTCATAACCATAGATGCTTATATTGGGTGTCGATCTGGACATATGATTATATCAAATGGGACGGTTACAAGGAACCTTACTCTCTATCCTCCTACGGAACCTATCCCATCTGAAAAACTATTAGCCAGAAATAAACCTCTGCCAATGGAAGAGTTTGAACCTGAAAATGAAGAATTTAGATGAATCTTTACCATTTGGCAGGCCCTTCAATTCAAAACAGAAATTGAGGATGATACCAATAAAACTTTTATTAATGTTACTTGTTCTGTTTCTGATTCAACTCGTCAAATTTTAGAGTCTGCCATGAGCTGTGAGACTCAGGAAAGTATTGAACCAGAAGATGGAATTGAAGAAATTCCCATAAATACATCCCATGATAGTATTCCAATTGAAATTAAACTAGTGAAGACACTCAATATTAACCCGAATCTGTCAGAATCCCAGACAAAGCAGCTCTTAAAATTCCTTCAAAATCATCAGGAAGCTTTAGCCTAGGATTATACCGACATGAAAGGGATCCCTGATATTTTATGTACTCATCATATTTATATTAAGGAATATTGCTGCCCCTGTGAGAAAGCCCCAATAGAGAATGAATCTTGATCTAAAGAACATTGTTAAGGAAGAATTACAGAAATTACTGGATGTAGGTTTCATTTACCCATCTCAGATAGCCAATCGGTGTCTCCACTGGTTATCATTCTCAAAAATAATGGTAAATGGCGGATCTGCGTAGATTATAGGGAGCTAAACAAGGCAACTTGGAAAGACCATTTCCCTTTTCCATTCATTGACCAAGTTGTGGACACCCTAGCTGGGAAGAAGTTCTTCTCTTTCCTAGACAGGTTTAGCAGGTATAATAAGATCCAGATAGCCCTGGAAGACCAGGATAAAACAAGCTTCACATGCCCATGGGGGGCCTTTGTATACATGGTCCTTCCATTTGGTCTGTGTAATGCACGTGCAACCTTCCAGAGGGAAATTCTGGGAATTTTTTTTTATTTATTCGATGACAGTGTTGAAATCTATATGGATGATTTTACTCCATATGGGAACTCATTTGAATAAGGATTGGAAAATCTGGAAAAATTACTCAAAAGATGTAAGCCGATCCATGTATCTCTGAGTACCGTCAAATGCCATATGATGAAGGAAGAAGGAATAGTATTGGGACATTTTCTCTCAGCTGCTGGAATTCGAGTTGATCCGGCCAAAGTATAGGTAATAATGCACTTCCAAGTTCCCAAGACACCCACACAGGTACGCAAATTTATTGGTTGTGTTGGTTATTACAGACGTTTTATAGAAAATTTTTCTAAAATAGCACATCCACTTTTTCAATTGCTAACAAAAGATGCAAAATTTTTGTGGTCAGAAAACTGTCAAGAAGATTTCATGAAAATAAAGGGACTAGTTTGCAAAGCTTTGATCCTTCGAGGACCGGGTTGGGCATTACCATTTCAAATACATGTTGATGCCTCTTAGACAACAGTATGAGCAATCTTAGGACAACAAGTAGACAAAAAACCATATGCAGTTTATTACGTCAGCAAGAATTAATTCCTGATGAATTGAATTACACGGTGACTGAAAAAGAATTCTTGGATGTCATATATGCTATCAACGAGTTCCGGCACTACATCACTAGGTTCCCTACTTTTGTACATATTGATAATGTAGAAAAAAGGTATTTTATGAATAAACCTATCACTCTAGGTCGCATTAGAAGATGGTTGCTATTGCTTCAAGAATTTGATATCACAATAGTAGATAAACCAGGAAAAGATAATGTAGTTACTGATTTTCTGTCTAGGATGGATAACAATGATGAATGCACAACTATAGAAGATAGTTTTCCCGATGAGCATCTTTTTGAAATTTCTAGTAAACCTCATTAGTACGCAGATATTGCTAACTATCTTGCTACAGGGAAGGTGCCCCATCATTTTTCATACATGGAACAATGCAAAATTATTCATCACAGTGCCCGATATTCCTGGATGGTAGGGTACCTCTTTCATATAGGAGTCGATAAGCAGATTCAGCGCTGTGTATCTGAGGATGATATTTATGAAGTGCTGAAGGCTGCCCATGATGGCCCTTGTGGGGGGGAATTTGCAGATAAAAGAGCAAGCCATAAGGTGCTACAAATGGGATATTACTAGCCTTATATCTTTCGGGATGCGCAAAATTATGTCCCGAGGTGTCATAGTTGCCAGTGCATGGGGCAACCTGGTCGATCTGATGAAATTCCCTTGAAACCATAGGTATTCCTTGAACCTTTTGAGAAATGGGATATTGATTTTGTTGGACCCTTCAACCCACCCTCACAACAAAAGGTTCACAATTTGGTCTGCACTGATTACGTGACTAAGTGGGTAGAAGCCAAAGTTGTTGTGAAAGCAACAGAACAGGCGGTTTCAGATTTTCAATTTGAAGAAATTTTTGCTTGTTACGGTACTCCGAGGGAGATTGTCTCAGATGGAGGAGGACAATTTACATCACACATGATAGCAAAGCTTATGCAGAAATATGGGGTCAAGCATAGGGTGACATCTCCATACCACCCCCAAGAGAATGGACAAGTGGAAAGCACAAACAAGACATTGGAAAAATATTTTGACAAAAACTATGGCATACCATCATCTAGATTGGGCTCAAAAGCTTCCTGAAGCTCTCTGGGCATATAGAAAAACATGGCGGAACACAATTGGGTTTTCACCATTCGAGCTGGTTTATGGGAAATCCCCATTTTTTCCCATAGAATTTGAATTCAGTACGCTCATAACAGCTCTTAAAGTAGGTTTGGATCTGTCATATGCCTAGAAACAACGACTGACTCAGCTTAATGAACTAGATGAAATCCGTTCAATAGCTATCCACAATTCTACTACTATTTAGCAGTAGAGGATGAAATGGCACTATAATTTTATCAAAAGTAAGGTGTTTCATAGGGGAGATTTGGCATTACATTATGACTCCCATTTTAAGGATTTTAAGGGAAAGCCTTGCACTCATTGGATGGGACCTTACGAGGTGGACGTTGTATTTGATAATGGAACAGTCAGGCTAATTACAATTCATGATACACGTGTGATGGCAGTGTGGGTGCAAGCGCTAAGGAGAGCCTCTCAAACTTTCTTACAATTGTTTCCAACTCCGGAGGAGTCTGAGCCAATTCTTTTTTTATACTTTCATTCATCAAATTTGGAAAAATTGATTAATCAAATCACAGTAGTCCAAGCTTGTATAAGCACTTAAGAGTAAGATCAACATTCTTTGGATACCATAGTCCAAAATCTTGAGTTCCTTGTAGATATTTGAATATTCTTTTCACAGCCTGAAGGTGAGACTCTTTTGGATTGGCTTGAAATCTTCCAACAATCCCAACTGCATGCATAATGTCTAGTCTTGTCCCAGTGAGATAAAGTAGACTTCTTATCATAGATCTATATTCTGGTTGATTCACCGTGGGGGAATCATCACTAGAACTGAGATTACATCTGGTTATCATTCGTGTATTTATAGGTTTGCAATCTTCCATGCCATACTTCTTCAGGATTTGCTTAAGGTATTTTGCTTGTGATAAGAAAATGCCATCTGTTGCTTGTTGCACTTGCAATCCAAGAAAGAATGTTAGTTCCCCAAGTAAATACATTTCAAATTCTTGCTGCATATCAGAAGCAAATTTCTGACTCATAGACTCTTCATTACTTCCAAAAATGATATCATCAACATATACAACCACAATTAATAGTTTGTCATTTTCAGTTTTTGTGTATAAGTTGCTATCAGTAGACCCTTTTGAAAATCCTTGTTGATGAAGATATTTGTCAAGACGATAGTACCATGCCCTTGGAGCTTGTTTGAGACCATATAGAGCCTTTTTAAGTCTACAAAAAAGTTTTTCATCATTTCCCAAAATGAATCCTTCTGGTTGTTCTATATAAACTTCTTCTTCTAGATCACCATTGAGAAAAGCAAATTTAACATCCATTTGATAAAATTTGATTTGTTGGAAGCTTGAAAAGGCAAGAAACATTCTTATGGCTTCAAGTCTGGCTGCAGGAGCAAAGGTTTCTTCAAAGTCTATACCTTCTTGTTGAGCATACCCCTTGCAAACAAGTCTAGCTTTATTTCTTATAACATCCCCATTCTTATTTAACTTGTTTTTGAATATCCATTTAGTTCCAATGACATTTTTGTCATGAGGTCTTGGTACTAATTCCCAAGTGTGATTCTTTTCAATTTGATCAAGCTCTTCATTCATGGCTTGAATCCAACATTCATCTTTTCTAGCTTGACTGACATTATGAGGTTCAATAGTGGACAAAAATGCCAGATTGCTAGAAGATCCCACAAGAGTCCTTCTTGTTTGTACACCTGATCCCTTTTCTCCCAAAATTTGAGATTCTGGATGATTCTTTTGAACATATCTAGATGGAGCCTTTTCAGAAAAATCATCTTCAGGTTCTTCACTGGGTTCACTATTTGTATCATTATTATTTGATGTAGAAGGATATGTGTCATCATCATCTTCATATGTTGTTTGTTTTTCTTCTTTTGGAGCTGCAGGAGACTCATCAATAACAACATCAATACATTCAACAATCTTTTGAAGTATTTTATTGTAACATTTATATGCCCTAATCCTAGAGGAGTAGCCAAGAAATATTCCTTCATCTGCTCTGGGTTCAAACTTGCCAAGTTTTTCATCATTATTCTTGATAAAGCATTTTCTCCCAAAAATTCTAAAATGATTTATAGTGGGAGGATTACCATACCAGAGTTCATATGGAGTTTTATCACTATTTACACGAACATGTGCTTTGTTGAGAATGTTTACTGCTGTATGTGCTGCTTCTCCCCAAAATGTGTTAGGTGTTCCGGAATCATCAAGCATAGCTCTAGCCATTTGTTGAACTGTTCTGTTCATTCTTTCTGCTACGCCATTCTGTTGTGGAGTGCCAGCTACAGAAAACTGTCTTTTTATGCCATGTTGTTCACAAAATTCAAGGAATTCATTAGATGTATATTCTCCTCCTCGATCAGATCTAAGACACTTGATTTTTAGATCTAATTCATTTTCAACCAGTGCTTTGAAGATCTGAAATTTCTCAAATGCTTCATCTTTGTGTTTAATCAACCTAATCCAACACATTCTAGAGAAATCATCAATGAATAAGATATAGTATTCTTCACCACGTGGTGAATTTTTCCTCATAGGTCCACATATGTTAGTATGAATGAGTTCAAGAGGCTTACTTGATGATCCTTCCTTGGCATTAAATTGTACTCTGGTTTTCTTACCGAATTGGCAAGATTTGCATATGATATTTTCAGGTAGAGTAATATTGGGAAGATCACGAACAACTTTAAGTCTGCTTGATTTGTTGATCTGAGAGAAGCTCAGATGCCCCAACCTTCTATGCCATAGCCAGTTTTCTGAAGATTTACTCAAGTAACATTGTTCTTTGTAGTTCTTTAATACATACAGGTTGCTTGGAGTTCTTTTTCCTTTTATAATTGTTTTACCTGTATCAAGATCACGTACCACACATTCTTTTGAACTAAAGACAACTTCAGTTCCTTGATCACACATTTGACTTACACTTAACAAGTTATGCTTTAATCCATCCACATACATGACTTCATTGGCTTTCACCTTTTATTTTAGAAAAATAGACCCTTTTCCCTTAATGACTGCAGGAGTATCATTTCCAAATGTAACATTCTTTTCTTTTTCTAGAGCACTATATGCAAGAAGTTTGGTTTTATCACCTGTCATGTGTCTTGAGCATCCACTATCAATGTACCATTGGTTTTCTTCATCTTCTACAAACAATGCTATGCCACAATTTTCAACCTGTAATTCCTTCTTTTTCCATATTTTGGAGCTTGAAGGAACATGTTCTTTTGGCTGAACTTTGCTCCTGCATTCAGATTCTTCATGGCCAAAGTTATTGCAATAAGCACATTCAACTTCATTTTGAAGAGGAGAAAAGTTGTTATAGGTATTCTTCTTTGTTTCAATATCAATCCTTTTCTTTCTTGCTTCTCTTGTCATGATAGTTTTATATGCTACACATTGAACAGCTTTATGACCAAAATTGTGACATGAGAAACATTGTCCATTGAAGAAGAAATTTTTGCGATCATAAAATATTCTCCATGAATTTACCTATTGATTGGTGTTTCTTTGAAAGACATTCCTGTTAGTGTTCTTTGAATTGAGATGATCATGCTTTACTTGTAAAGATTCTTTATTCCCTTGCTGAGTGGCAGCATGTTGTAAACCAGCTGTAACTGCTTTTAGATAATTTGGTGCTGAAGCCTGAGAAGATTCTCCAATATATCCAAGACCTGTCTTTATAAGAGGAGAACGTTGTACCTTGATAATCTCATCTAATGTTTCAGATCCTTTATCAAATCTAAGATTCAGAGTCTTTACTTTCTCAAGTTCTTTTCTTAGACTTACTACTTCACACTCTAATTTCTCATTGTGTTTCTCCTTTTCTTCAAGCTGATTTTTCAGAGTTTCTATGGTTATTTTACTCTCTTCTAAGAAAATTTTGAGTTGATTGTTTTCATCAAGAAAATCATTATCTTCTAGAGCATCCACAAAAGTATCCTTTTCTTCTCTAGATTCTTTTTCAAATGCCATGAGAAGTCTAAGATTTTGTTCACATTCTTCCTCACTATCAGATAACCCATCACTGTCTTCATGAGTATAGTAATTGTTTCTAGTGCTAAAACGATTCTTATTCCTTCTTGCTACTTCCTTCCCCTTTTTATGTGTTTCTTTATAAGGACACTTAGCAGCATAATGACCAACTCTTCCACAATCAAAAAATTTGAAAGGAAGCTTACCTCTGAACCGTCCTGTGCCAAGTTGAAGTTTCTTTACAAAGTTTATCTCATCTTCGTCTGAGATATATCCTGATCCTTCTGTTTTTTGTACTTCCTTCCCTTTTGTAGAAGTTCTAAAGACTGCTTCTTTGACTTCAGATGGTCCTCCTCTTCTCATTTCATATGCAGTTAGTATGCCATGAAGTTGCACCACAGCAAGATTTTGAAGATCCTGCTTTTCTTCAAGAGCAGAAACTTTTGACTCAAATTTTTCCGTTAGTGATCTTAAAATTTTCTCAACCAAAGTAGATTCGGTTATTTTTTCTCCCAGATTTCTCATACGATTTACAATATCATCAAGACGTAAAAATAATTTGGCAATGCTCTCCTCATTATCCATTTTTAGATTCTCATATTGAATTCGAAGAGTTTGGAGTTTAGCACTTTTTACCTTTGCATCACCTTCATAACTTAGAATGATTTTGTCCCATATTGCCTTTGTTGTATTCAGCTGCATGACTTTGACAAATTCTGATTCAGTTAGACTTCCCAATAGAGCATTGACCACCTTTGCATTTGTTTCATAATTCTTTCTTTCCGTCGGATCTATTGGTACTGCAGCTGGATATTGATATCCTTGTTCAACAATTGCCCATACATCTGCTCCCAGAGACTGAAGATAGGATCTCATCCTTGTTTTCCAGAAGATTAAATTGTTTTCGTTAAAGAGCGGAGGCCTGATAGATGTTGTTCCATCTTGATTGCTCATCTTGCTTGATCTTCCTTCTAGCAGCTAAGCTTTTTCAGAAGGACCTGCTCTGATATCAATTGTTGGGAAAAATATTGAGAGGGGGGGTGAATCAGTATTTAGGGCTGAACAATTTTTCTTTTCTTTCTCTTAAAACCATATGTTACAGTACTGCATCCAACATGTATGTCCAGATATCTTATTATGTCTTTACTTAGAGCATTGCATCAGATAAGCATTAAGCATGAACAGAAATAACAGAACAAACCATCAAACATAAACAACACATATGAACACCAGGATTTAAGGTGGAAACCCAATTTGGGAGAAAACCACCGCTGCTGTAATCTCAGTCTTCAATATTTATTATAGAGAAAACTTCTTACAATTTTATGTTGGTGCAAACTCATACCAGCACGCAGGCACCCACCTGCATAAGGCTACAACCTTCTCTCGTTTACCAGCCTTCCCTGGAAGGGAGCTACAACCCCCTGTTCTCGTTTACCAGCTACCACTGGAAGGGAGCTACAACCCCCTTACTGACAGCTTCGACCCTCAGCATCACTGCAGACCACGCTTCATCCACTTCCACACAACATACCTTGCAGGCCACCAGATTTATTTAATTTCTTCAGAGGTGCATCCTTAATTCAGCAATCTGTTACCCATTCCATACAGATATACTTCAGAGTGAAGTATTCATTCACAACCCTTATATGTTCTTCATGATTTCATCAGTCGATTGAACCAAGAATTAATCATCATCTGATTTAAAGATCTTGATCAATCATCATATTCACAGGTGCGCCATAGATACAGATATATCAGAGTTTATTCATACAGATATCTCAAAAAGAGATTCGTTTATTATCAACCCTTTCGCCTGCACCCCATTCTTCATAATTCTCATCACCTTATATAGTTTTCGCCTTTATTAAAACCATGGGTCAAAAGCATTCAATTACTAATGGTATTCCTGAACGGTATTTCCTTTAGCACCCTTACGTACCTCTTTTATTTCTTTTTAATTTATTTATCAATTTGAATAAATTGATAAATAAATATATTTACAATTTTGAACAGAACTTTAGGATTAAAGCTAACCCTTTGCATTTTAACGCTTTCAAATAATATGGTAAACCTTTGACCCTGGGCCCACAAATATAGTCAATAGCCAATCAAATACGCGCATGGTACCATAAGGAAATTTCGCGCAAGTCCAGTGTCCGATCACCGTTAGATTAGCAAGCTTCTAGATCAACGGCGTATATGCATATCGCTCGACCTCCGATGCCGAACGTTAACGTGCGATGGCCCGCCGTACTGTGGTTAGTTTCCGTGCAACTTTATCAAATGACCACCGTTCGATGGCTTCCCTTGAGATCAACGGCACATAGCAATATCGCTAGACATCCTGGGTCAAACGTTAACGCACAATGTTGCACCGTACCTGTGTTAATCTTCGCGCACCTTCAACAAATGATGACCGTCTGATGACCCCTTCCCAGATCAACGACACTCAACAATATCGCTGGGCATCCTAGGCCGAACTATAACACGCGATGGCACACAGTGAAAAGTGGTTTTGTGAAGTCGTACAGGGACGCGTGTCGAGCACTCTATGGAATCACTCCTCAACCAGGAAATACCGCTTACTCCACATAGGTGGTGCGATGAAAACCGTAAACCACCTTCACTGTTCACTCGGTCATGGTTCCACTCTTCCACACAGGGTTCCGTCGCCTTTTAAATGTATTATTATAATTAAGTTGCACTTTAATGTTTTTCCTTTTATTACAGATCCATTTCTAAATTTAACGCTCTGTTCATAATTTTCATTTGAGTCTTTTAACATACATTCTTTACACTAGTTGCTGCCTTCCGACCTCGACACAACACGGTGTCACTTTGTCTTTAATTCTGCTTCCTATCCTGTCACAGTTCCGCTTCTACATTCAAGTTATTGATTTCGCAAGCTGATCACTGTACTATGCTACAATCATCATATCTCTGCAACCATTATTTCCTTCAATTTATACACTAAATATTTAATTTCGAATCCTTGCCACAGGGTTTATGATGTTTATGGACAATGATTCATAGTTGTCCACAGGGACTCTACTATCCTTATTTCTGAATTCTATCAAGAATATATATATATAATTCACAGAAAATTCAGAACCTTTTTCTGTTTGATTGCCTTTTTCTTCCTATACTGTCTCTGGACAACTTTCAATTCACTGCTTGTCCCTGCTCCTTGACTGATACTGCAGCTCTGTAGCTAAAACTATAGATGCATTCTTTCTCTGTTATTCTCTGCTACATTTAGATGCCAATTCCTTTGCCACATCCTTTGCCATCAATGAAAATATTTCCAATAGATACTAGACCTCCCGACACTGTCTCTTCAACTCTTGGCAAATAGACACTAGTACAATTTTTATAATAATGTATTTACAATGACTTAGTACAATGATACCTTTACAGTGACTGTATGCAGTGCTGCCCACTTGAAGACTTCATGCGATGAACTTCTTGTTGTTGTTCTACACCTTGGTTTCTGCTCTGGTCATGCTACCCTCTGTTGCACCTTGCTTTGCTTTGTTGCCCTAGAAATTCTGGTCCTTTGCAGCCCTTGACAACACATGATCTAGATTTTTCTTGCCTTCTAGGAGCTCGATATTAAATCTAGTGTATCTCTATTATTTCAGATCCCCAATATGTGATTTTTGGTACTATAGTATTCCTCTTACTATTCTTTCCAATGTCATAGGTCTGACCCAATTTGGATTCTTCAAGAGAGATTTATGCCCAATCTGTCACAATGCCATAATTATGGACTGTTTCAGTACAACGAACTTGTACGGTGTACCACGTGTCATTGTTTCTTCATTCGGCTCTGAAATTGATAGAGAAAAAACTATAGTTCGTGCACTATCTGTCACTTTTTATAGAATTTCAATCTGATACTCATAGAGAGAGTTATGACGATTTTCCCAAGGTCACTTCTTTGAGATGAATTTCAGGAGCCTGCAAAAACACTGACTTCCACAGATCATATCTTCGAAAATATTGTGCACCTTGATCTGAAATTTTTACATGAGCTTCCTCAAGAATTCAACTTTTCCTTATAAAAATTTCAGATTCTAAACCTTCGTAGAAAAAATTTAGAGCGAAAATTCCACGATGACCTATTTCAGATGGCGAAATCCCTTGCATAAGGAGGATATGAGGATCACAATTTATATAAATGCTTAGGTTGAGAGGGGCTTCAAAAAGTGAACATGGGAGGGATTTTAGGAGCTTAAAAATTATTAATTATTGACTTTTCAATGACCCATGCCACAACCCCTTGGGTTTTTAGCCCACTAACTGGGGTTACAAACTTCAAACATGAATATCTCTGAAATCATGAATAATTACGTGGTGTGCCATATATCAACAGAAACATCTCGACAAGTAGAAACCATCTGTAATATTCCCAAATTTGAACATCACATTTGGAATATTAGAGCCCTTTATTTTCTTAATAAATTAGGTAAATAAAATGGTGGAGGGACCCACAAACCCCAAAGATGAACAAGATCCACTTTTATGTGTGTATGTGTACATTTTTTATCTAGATCTAGAATCATGGAGTAGTGGAGCAACTCCATTAATGGAGATCATGTCTCATTTGTGAGATAGATTATGGAAGGTAAAACAGTCAAAGAAGATCATGTATATTAAATATTAAATCATATGGATCTTTGATAAGGTCAACTAAGATCATGATACATTTAAAGGAGATCATTAAACATTCATGATAATATAGTGGAGGAAGTGGTGCATTTAATGCATGCATGATGGAGAGGGTGATCACCATGTGGACATGATGGAGGGCATGGATCAAACAGCGCAGTCAAACATGGAGACTTTTTCCACATGTACAACATAGTATTGGAGTGGGCCTAGGCTATGGAAGGCTCATGCATATAATGAAGGTGAAGGCACAATACAAGGCATGATTTGGATTATCCAATTCTTGATCTGTTTAGATCTAGATTTGTCTTAGGACATTTCTATGCAAGCTTGGGCTATTTAGTAGAGCTTGCAGGGTGTTCCCAGGTGGGAATCCAACCTCTTTCTTTGAGTAACTCTGGAAAAATGATTGTTCTTAATTCCATATCAGGCATTGGTGCCATCTTCAGGAGGTTGTTTCTAGTATTCATCTAGAAAACTGGTGGAGGATTCATCCTACCACTTGTTTTTCATTTTCAGTCTTCCAAGAGCATCAGATCTATATCTGGAATTCAGGCCTTGGGGTTTTTCCTCCTTGTTGCAACAGTCTCTTCAAAGATTGCGCAGTTCAATCTTGAAGATCTATTGGAGGAAGGAAGTTTCCAGTATTTCAACTGGAAATCCTATGAGGGTGTTGTAGCCTCTACAACACGCTCCAAAAAACCCCACTTCAAAAATTTTTCGGAGCCCCTTGAACTTAAATAAAAACTAAGTAAGGAGTCCAAAAGGCTAAGTCGCTAGGTCGCAAATTTCACATTTTTTGGAAAACCGCGACCCCACGATCTTGCGACCCTGCGACCCGGAGGTCGCAAGGTCGCAAGGTCGCATATCTCTAGGATCACACGAATTGCGACCTCGTGACCTCATTAAATGCTCGCACGTGTGACCTTTTTATATAAAGGAGGTTGCTAGGTCGCATTTTTCATATGCAGCGAATAGAAAGAAACGGCTCCGACAGGTCGACTGGCGCGCGATTTTCCCGGGTAAGTTGCCATTTTCCCTCCTGTTGTTTCTTTTTTTGTTATTCTTGCCAAATCCCTGCATCCCTCAGCCTTTAAATTGTCATTTTCCTCAGCCATTGTTTGCATTTATTACTTAGGGTTTCCCCTCTGATTCCAGTTTTCACCACACTTGCCCAACTCATCACAGTTTCTTGCCCAGCTTCTCATGGCCTCTTCTCTACTCCAAAATCTATCCCTTGGCTCTGTCTGGACCCATTTAGCCTTGTTTTTTCCACTAAAGGGTAAACCACTCCATGCCGCGCACGCCCAAAACCCCCCGGAAAGCCCTAACGCGACTTGCGACCCCGCGACCTAGTCGCTAGGTCGCAAGGTCGCATTCTCTCCAGTTTTCGAAAATTGCGACCCCGCGACCCAGCGACCTAGTCGCAAGGTCGCAAGATCACATTCCTTCCATTTTTTTTAGTTTGCGACTTAGCGACCCCGCGACCCAATCGCAAGGTTGCAAGGTTGCGTTTCCTATTTTTCCAAAATTTGTGACCCCGTGACCCAGCGACACAGTCGCAAGGTCACAAGGTTGCATTTTCATCCTTTTGCACAATCCGCGACCCTGCGACCTAGTCGTAAGGTCGCACCTTGGCCATTTTCTTACATCCTGCGACCCCGCAACCCAGTAGACCACTTTTTCAGTTTTTCCTGTGTCCCAGTTGAAGTAATTGATAAACTGTAATTGTTATTGTATCATCATGGCGTCCTTCTTATCTTGGGATTATTTCATGAAAATGATAGGTGAATTTGAAGCAGATTTGGAGTGTATACCTTTCCTCTCCGATTCCAGCGATATGGGACCACCAGCGTCCTAGAAGAAAGACAAGCACGTGGCAGTGGAAGATACAGAGACGGACATACAAATATCCCCACCGCCGATATACAGAGATACCCTTTGCACCTTTGCCAAAGGGGACAACATGCGATGGTACCACGTGTACCAGGAGTTCGCTAAAACGGAATTCCTGGAAGACCTCCCCGATCGGGAGATATACTCAAATGTGAAAAGGTCCAAACTCCATCTCGCAGGTGCTCATCCGGCAATATTCCCATGCCCAGAGATGATGGATTGGATCATACAAAAAATAGATCCCAAGAAGTGCGTGATCATAGATATCGAGGGCAAGGCTTTTGCAATGCTAAAAGGCTTTGACGCCCATGTGTATTATTCTTTACCAGAGCGGGAAGAAGATTTCACAGAAGAATGGGTCGTTGCTCACGCAGTTCCTGTAGTCGACACCATAAGGCAATGGTGGGAGGAGCCTGAGAAGTTTAAGGTCAAGAAAGACCAGGAATACCCAGTGGAGAGCCTCAGGAAGGGGTACAAATTAGTGGCTGCCCTGCTTTGCAGATTGTACGAGCGGCCAGACGCCACTACCTTCAATGGCTCATGGGCAACTATCATGGAATACGTCACAATGTATGGCACCCATTTCAACTGGGCAAACATATTGATAACCTTCATTCACACAAATTTATCCTCGGCATTAGCGCCAGATGAAGGAATGCCTTCCGAATTTTATATGGCCTCTTATCTATTGGATGTCGTCTGTGCGAGGTTGCACTTTGAAGGATGGGCACATAACTGGGATCCCAAACAGATCCTTGCCATTCATCCGCAAACCAAGGTGTTTTGGGAATCTCGGTATAAAACAGACATAGAGCCGATCTCCCAAGTGTTCATCCCTGCTCTCTACAGAAAACTATTCAGCCAAGACGCTCCCTTCATGTCTTGGCGAGCAATGGAGATGCTTAGCAAAGTGGCGCATTGCTTCCCTTTCACCGAATATACAATCATCTGAGTCTTTGGCTCGTTCAGGGCACCACATGCTCTATTACAGACAAAGTGCTCATGCAGGAGGTCTATTTCCAAATGTCATCAGGTTTCTCCAGGGTCCTTTCCAGAGGCAAGATGAAGTCTTGGCCTGCTCTACCCCTCACTATCGGCGCATACACAATTAAAGACTTTAGAGAGGTAGAGGTGGAGGGAGAGGAGATGAAAAGCTATCACTTTAGGGCTTTAGAGTACCGAACATACGACCCGGAGAGGATAGTTCCTGAACATTGCAAGAAGGCTAAATTCAAATGGAATTATCAGCATACTGAACGCCCAGGAGAGGATGAAAGGAGGAACTGTTACAATGCAGATAGGAACTATGCCCCGGGGGTGGACCCTGGACAAGAAGACCCAGATGATCAAACTTTGGAAGCAAGGGGTCATGAATTAGGAGGTGCTTCTTCCTCTCTAGCTAAGAAGCATCGAACCACTACAGGGAAAAGTACCCCTATCCAACAGAAAGAAATGGAGGCCAAAGCCCAGCAAGAGAGAGAAAAGAAAATGAAAGAGGACGAGGAGAAGCGCAAGAAGAGCTCAAGGGTAGAACAGAAGAAGAAGCAGGCCGAGGAGGCCAAGAAGGAGAAAGAGAAAAAATAAGCTGAGGCGGCAGCTAAACAGGAACTCAAGAAAGAGCTAGAAAAAGTGGAAGCTAAGCAGGCCGCAGCAGCTAAGCAGAAAAGGAAGGCCGAATTACAAGCATCGGTGAAAGCAGAGCTTAGACAAAGGAAAGAACATGAGAAGGCTGAAGCCGAACGTCGACAAAGGGAAGAAGAGGAAAAGAAAAAGAAACGAGAAGAGGATGAAATGCTGGAAGATATCGAGGTGTCTCCCCTTGACGTACCCCTGAGCGGTACATGAACCTCACTCCCCGATGTCAGTTCCCCCTAGAGGCAAGAGGAGGAAGTCTTCGACCGCACCAGGCTCACATTTGATCAGTTCTCTTTCAAAATTCGGCAAGAAAAGAGAAGGTGCCTAGTGCAAAATCCATCCACTGCATCCACAGTCACAACCAGAAAAGACATAGTCCTTGACACCAGCACTAATCCCGTGATGATAGCATTGGCTAGCACGGCTTTTGCTGTGGCCATGGAAGAAAATGTGACTAGAATGAGTAGAGAGATCATTTCTCTACAAAATAGACTGCAAGAAGCATAGCAGCGGGGAAAAAGGGCAGAGTAGGAAAGGGCGGCATTGAGAGAGGAGGTCGAACAACTCCAAAGCAAAACTCCCCCTGTCAATGAAGTTCCGCTTGCCATTCTAAAGGAATTCGACACATTAGAGGCGACCATGAGGCAAGTGTATGGGGAAATTTTCACCATAAAACAAACAGTCACCCCATTGGTAAGAGTGCAAGCGGAGACTAAGCAGAAGCACAAGCAATTGAAAGAGGCCTCGACTGCCTTGGATTGAATGATGGACTAGACAGCACGGTATCCCTAGGCCCCTGAGCATTTTCCGATGAAGGATTGGATTCATATGCAAGATGCCAAGGTCCAAATCCGATTGAAAATGCAGTCCAAGGATAAGATATCCAAGGATTCGGACAAAGTAATGTCTTCCTACGAACACCTAATCAACGACATCAACTCGATGCACACCCTTCACCACATTCCTTCGTTGGGTACACTGGACGAGGCGAAAACCTGGGATCAGTTAGACCAAGAGATCCAGTCATTTCTGCAGCCCATTAGGCAAGATGTTGGCACTCTTGATCTTGCAGTGTCACGAGAAAACCTGGGCTAGTTTCTTGTCATGCCAGTATGGATTTACACCAAGCTAGCCTCTCTTTCAAACCAGATCTCACAGAAGAAGGAAACTCTAATCCCAAATGCTTTGGAGTGCATGCATCGGTTGAAAGAGGAGGTCCCTCTAGTTTCTCCCATTGCAGCAGAATATCATACCTGGCAATACTTCCTCAAAGGGAAGCAAATAGATGCTCCTGACCTCTCAATTTCGAGCTCATATTCATAACTCAGTAGCAGTAGGTCGCAGGTTGCACCGCCCAGTGGGTCGCAGGTTGCACCGCCCAATAGGTCGCAGGTCGCACTCACTAGCCAGGTCGCAGGTCGCAGTTTTCTCCCATGTCACAAGGCAACTCAACCGGTGGGCAGGCGAAGAGTCAGGAAGCCCAAAGGGCAAGTTTTGATCTATAAAACCCCTTCCAGGGAAAATGTAAGGGATCTTCTTTTTTTGGACTCAAGAGCTATAGAGCATTGTATTTGAAGATAACACTCTTTTGGCATATGAATACAAATACCTGTTGAAACTCCTTTTGGATCTGATGTGTTTTTCTATGCGAACACTATGAGTATTTCTTTACAGTTTCAGAACATCTTTTGATTAATGAAACTGCACTCTTTAATGGCATCATTTATGCATTATGGTTTCCTGTATGTGTGTTAATGATGTTCAGATTGATTATTTGCTTAATGGATGTTAGTGACTTTGTTTATTAGCATTTCATTTTATCTTTCAGAAAGCGAAGGGGCATCTCGCCATGAAGAACTGTTTCTTTTGTGGTCAGAATACCCTACAAGCATAACCCCAAAGATGTGTTGTTAACAACATCTCCTTCGGCATGTATTCTTTATTATTTTTCTTGCTACGCATAGTGTTATATACGTGTTTTAATACATCGACCATGTATCTTGTATCATGTGAATAAGCATGTGTCCGCAGGTTTGATCGAGTTCTTTTGAGACAAAAGGGAAGGTGACGTAAGCAGTAGCCGGACCCACACCCCGTACGGGATCCCTATCCCAAACAATTCAAGGTCTGATTGGGACTTTCTACCGGGGAGATCCCGTACTGTTGACCGGAAAAATTTTCCCGTCAACAGAGGGATAACCTCCTCACATTGTATCTATTTTTTCCATTACCCAAGAGCTAATTTGACATATTTTCTGTGGGGAAAGGAGCCTCCCTCTCTTACAGCACAGTTTTCTGGAGCTGTTGTTCATTCTGCAACTATTTTCAGTGGAGTAGATTGGAGGAGCTAGATCTTGAGATTTTAGCCCAAGGATCTAGTGAAGGGATCAACCCTTCTTGCTTAGATCTGATTGTACATCATTTCAGCCATCATATTATCAGATCTAGCTTCAGATATGCATTCCCAACAACTTATACATGAAGCCCTAGGGATAAGGTTGTCTTAGACTTACAGATATGAGAAATCCTTCCAAGGATATCTTGGGAATCCATCATAGAGCCCAGATCTACAATTTCAGCATCATCAGAGCTTCCATTCTTCCTAGATCTAACTTTCTATTTTACAGGTAGTTGCATTCCCTACATCTGTAGTAGGTACAGTGTAGTATACCTTCCAGCAGAGTAGAATTTACGTAGTCCCTCTTGGGATATTATTGCAGGGTCATTCTAGGCTACTTTTGTGGCTTGAGTGTCTCATATTTTGGGCACTGTTGTATTTGCATTTTGCACCTCCAAATATTAATAAAATGGCTCAACTATTTCTGCATATTCTGATGTGTATTTAGATTTATTGTTTACTTAGTTGCAGTCCTTATATTATGTTTTAGTATTGTTGGATTTTCAATCTTGGGATATCATAAGATATTCCCAACCTTGTTGATTTTCCCTATTTTGGGATATTACACCATCAAAAGAATTCTTGACCCAGAATATAATAATTTGGTAGGTCAAAATTCCCATGCAATATTGGGGTAGCCCCTGGTGCTACTTGGGTTTACATCAATGACAACCACTAATCAAAAACCTCCCCCTTTGGCATTGATGGCAACATAAGTACTCCCCCTGCGATCGTGACACCTCTTCCTACAACATTGTCTCCCCTTTTGAAATCAATGGCAAAGGGTAACTCCCCCTGACACACAACCATCCTAAAAACCTGTACACACTTCCACTCCCCCTTTATATTCTGAATAAGGAAAATATAATGAGAACTTGGGAGAGTCCCAAGCTTCTAGCGAAGATATTCCAATGCTTCACGAGTACTCTCATGATAATCAAAGTTTCGTACCCAATCTGCATCTGTAAAGGCATGAATAATGAAATTTTTACCCTTGGGATACCACAAGCCATATTCTATTGTTCCCTTTGGATATCGAAGAATTCTTTTGATGGCAATAATATGTGATTCTTTTGGTGCTGCTTGGAATCTTGCTACTTATCCAACTGCTTGCATAACATCTGGCCGAAAGGATGTTACATATAGAAGACTACCAATCATAGATTTGTAAAACCTTTGATCCACATCCTTAGATGAGTCGTCTATGCTCAATTTGCAACTAGATACCATCGGAGTAAGGATGGGTTTGCAATCTTCCATTTTGAATTTCTTGAGCATATTCTTGATGTACTTGGCTTGACATATAAATATTCATTTCTCTTATTGAAATATTTGAAGCCCTAAGAAGTATGTCAGCTCACCAAGTAAAGACATCTCAAAATCACTTTGCATCTTTGTAGAAAAATTCTTACTTAGTTGATCATCATTGCTACCAAATATTATATCATCCTCTTTAGCTATTAGATTTGTTTTAGTTGCTTCATCCAGAACATATATGTCATTTGGAGCTCGACTTGTTGTAGCCACAATTTCACCATTCCTGCCTTTGCTGATTTCACATTTTGTGGAGTTGAATAGTATTGTGTGTTCTCGATCACACATTTGTCCAACACTGAGCAGATTGTGATTCATGTTTTCAACCAATAGAACATTCTTGGCTAGAGCATCTTTGCTTCCGAGAGTGACGGTACTTGATCCTATAAAATTTGAAGATCCATCATTTCCAAAGGACACGATTTCGTCCTTCTTCTCTTTCAGAGATACAAATTTATTTCTATCTCCAGTCATATGCGTTGAGAAACCGCTATCAACATACCACACATCTTTGTTGTTTTGAGCCTTGAGAGCAAGAGCATAATTATCAGTCTTATTCTTCTTCCATGTTCGTTCGTTCTGTGGCTTCGAAGATTCTTCTGGAGGATTTTCAAGTCTAAATTTTTTTTTATGTGTCCAAAGTTTCGACATTTGTAACATTCAATATTATTTCTTAAATGTTAAAATCTATTAATGTTTCGTTGAGCCCTGGGAGATTCATATTTGATAGATCTCCTGGAATTTCATTTGTTCCTAGGGTACGTGTGACATTCTATAGCTTTATGACCAAATTTTCCACATGAATAACAGTAGCCATCAAAAATATGTTGGTACCTGGATGGAAATAGTCGTCGAGGAATTGTATTCCAAGGTTGTTCTTGCAAATATTGTCCAATGAAGTCTACATGCATGTCAGATCTCATAGGTTCATTGTATTTTGTTGTAGAAGGTCCTGCTTCTTCTTCTTTCTAATCAATGTATGTTCTGTCATTGTAAGATCATTGATTGTTAATGATTTCTTCCAATGCCCTTTAGTTGTTGGCATAGTTTTGGATAGTTTTTCCTTTTTTCACTTGCTTACGTAGTGAGACTACTTCAACTTCTAATTCTTCCCTTTCTTGGTTTCTTTCTTCCAACTTCTTTTGAAGTGGCTCTTCAATGCATTTGTGTTCTTCAACTTCAATTTTGAGACCTTGAACTTGTTCTTCAAGAGTATTGGAATGGATCTTCTCTGCCTTGAGCTCTTTTATAAGTTTGATTGCTTCCTTAGAAAATTCTTCTATGGTCAATCCTTCTTCTTTGTTGTTTGATACCTCTTGTTTATTGTGCTTGGCCATAAAAAATACTCTCTCATTGGCTTCTTCTTCGCTGTCATTGTCTTCATCAGATGATGAGCTATCTTCTTTAGAGAGAAAGTTCCTTTTGGATCCTTGCTTGTTGAATTTATAAAAGCCTTTCTTTTCTTTTGAGTTGCCATCACTTCTGTTTGGACATTTTGATGCGAAATGCCCAACCTCACCACAGCTGAAACATATCAATGGAAGTTTACCTTTAAATTTTCCCTTACGAATTTTTAGTTTTCTCGTAAAGTAAGCATATTCTTCATCTGAAAGACCTTCTTCATCATCTCCCTTTTCTTCACACTTGCAGGTGCATGTCTTTTCAATTGAAGGTTGTTTATCCTTATTGGTTTTCTTAGATGCAACGAACGCAGTTTCTAGATGCAAAGTACCCTCTTCTTCATCAAGTCTCATTTCATATGCTATGAGAACTCCATGTAATTCCTCTTTGCTGAGTTTGTCTAGATTTGCACTGTATTCTAAGACTGATACCTTTGGGTTGAATCTCCCTGGTAACGTTCTAAGAATCTTTTGTATAATAGTCTTCTCATCAACTGGCTCTCCCAATCCTTCCAGAGTATTGGTTATTTCATCAACGTATTGGAAGTATGCAACAATGTTGCAATCTTCTTTCATTCCGAGTTGCTCAAATTTTGCTCTATAGATTTGAAGCTTTGCTTCTTTGACATTTGAGTCACCTGCATATATATTCTCAAGCTTGTCCCATACATTTTTTGTGGTTTTACAACCCAACACCTTATGATAAGCAGATTCAATAAGTCCAATGATAATAATATTATTTTCTTTTGCATCATTTACCAAATTCTTCTTACCTTGTTCATCTGCAGTTGATGTAAATCCATTTTGAACAGTGTCCCATACTTCGTAACCTTGTGCCAAGAGATAGACCTCCATTCTTCCTTTCCAAAGTGCATAATTATTTTCATTGAATAGAGGTACACCATTCTTGGTATGCTCCATGACCTCCTTCCAACTGTTAAACTGCTATTGAAGGAACCAAGCTCTGATACCAATTGTTGGAAATACTTGGGGGGGGGGGGGTGAATCAGTATTACTTTCAATTAGAGAATTAGTTAATCATCAATTATTATCAATGTTTCTACAATGATAGCAGTAAACAAAGGGAACACAAATGAACACAGTTTTTAAGGTGGAAACCCACTCCGGGACAAAAACCACCTAATTCTTTTATAATAATTCTTTAATATTCAACTCCAATTGAAAGTAAAGCTCCAAATTCCTAGAATCTAGAAAAGCATTCTTCTCCAGCTCCCATTTGATGGATGCTCCAACACCCGAGATTCTTCAATAGTCAACTGAATGGATGCCCCAATTCCCAATGAGCTACAACTCACCCTAGCACCACCCTACCACCTTGTAGAAGAACAAAAGAAGAATGGACTCCCGTACCAGGGAAAATGGTCCACTTTACAATGATATAGAATGATGTAGAAGAAGAATACACACTAGACCATAACCCCAACTATGACACAACCACCTAATGATGATCCTAGACCTCCCAACACTACCTCTTCAACTCTTGGCAGATAGACACTAGTACCATTTTTACAATAATGTATTTACAATGGCTTAGTACAATGATACCTTTACAGTGACTGTATGCAGTGCTTCCCACTTCAAGACTTCATGTGATGAAATTCTTGCTGATGTTGCTGCTCTTGTCATGCTACCCTCTGCTGCACCTTGCTTTTCTTTGCTACCCTAGAAATTCTGGTCCTTTGCAGCACTTGACAACACATGATCTATCTTTTTCTTTCCTTCTAGGAGCTCAATATTGAATCTGGTGTATCTCTATTATTTCAGATCCCCAATATGTGATTTTCAGTTCTGTAGTAGTCCTCTGAGTCTTCTTTCCAATGTCATAGGTCTGACCCAATTTGGATTCTTCAAGAGAGATTTATTCCCAATCTCTCACAATGCTTTAATTATGGACTATTTCAGTAGAGTGAAATTGTACGGAGTGCCACGTGTCATTGTTTCTTCATTCGTCTCTGAAATTGATAAAGAGAAAACTATAGTCTTTGCACTATATTCCAATTTTCAAAAAATTCCAACCTAACACTTAGAGAGAGAGTTATGATGATTTTCCCAATGTCACTTCTTTGAGATGGATTTCAGGAGCCTACAAAAACACTGACTTCCATAGATCATATCTCAGAAAATATTGCGTACCTTGATCTAAAATTTTTACATGAGCTTCCTCAGGAATTCAGCTTTGGCGCCTCATAAAAATTTCAACTTCTTAACCTTCGTAGAAAAATTTTTAGAGTGAAAATGCCACGATGACCTGTTTTAGATGGCGAAATCCCTTGCATAAGGAGGATATGAGGATCACAATTTATATAAATGCTTAGGTTGAGAGGGGCTTCAACAAGTGAATGTGGGAGGGATTTTAGCAGCTTAAAAATTATTAATTATTGACTTTCCAATGACCCATGGCACAACCCCATGTGTTTTTAGTCCACTAATTGGGGTAACAAACTTCAAACATGAATATCTCTCAAACCATGAAGAATTACGTGGCATGACATATATCAACAGAAACATCTCGACAATTAGAAACCATCAAAAGCATTCTTGACCCAGAATATAATAATTTTGTAGGTCAAAATTCCCATGCAATATTAGGGTAGCCCCTAGTGCTGCTTGGGTTGACATCAATGACAACCGCTGATCAACATAAGGGACTACACTAGTAATATAGGGACCTAACATGCCCCTCTCCTTCAAAAAAGTGTTGTCCTCAATGCTTGAGTAGCTCTAGGTGCTTATCTATAAAATTCTCATCCTCCCATGTAGAATCTTCAATGGGTAAGTTCTTCCACTTGATGAGATACTCTGAAATTGATCGATTCCGTAGCTATCGAGTTCTTTTTTTCATGACTATTTCAGGTTCCAATATGATTTTTCCTTCCTCATCAAGTTCTGGAAATATTGTTTGAACTAGAGTTTTTTCACTTATAACCTTCTTTAAGCATGAAACATGGAAAATAGGATGCATTCGCGAAGAAGTAGGAAGCTCCAATTTGTATGCCATAGTACCAATATTTTGCAACACCTTGTAAGGACCATAGTACTTTGGTGATAATTTATTATCCTTCTCAGCTTGCTTGAGGGACATTTTTTTGTATGGTTGTAGTCGTAAAAATACCCAGTCTCCTACATCAAAACTTCTCTTGCTACGATGTCGATATTCCTATTGTTTCATTCGATTTTGTGCCAAATTTAGGTTATCCTTTAAGAGTTGAGAACTTCTTATTGATTATCGATGTGATCTTTCACTGCTTGAACCTTACCATTTTCTCTTAAAGATGATGTGATGGAAGGTAGATGATATCCATAAAGTTCCATAAATGGGGTCATTTTTGTTGCAATATGGAAGGAAGTGTTATACCACCATTCAACGAGAGGTAACCACTTGACCCATTGTGTTTGTTTATCAGATACAAAACAATGAAGATATCCTTCCAAACATTTATTCACTATCGCAGTTTGACCATCGGATTGAGGATGATAAGATGAGCTATGAGCTAGTTGAGTACCCAAACAAGAAAATAATTCCGTCCAAAAATTTCCAATAAAATGGGATCTGTGTCGCTTACAATAATCTTTGGGTATCCATGTATCTTTTGAATTGTTTCCATAAATGTAGTAGAAAATATACTTGCTTTAAATGGATGAGATAATGCACAAAAGTGTGCATAATTAGTAAGTATATCAACTACCACCATGATGACACTCTTTCCTTCGTACTTAGGTAAACCTGTGATAAAAATCCATTGAAATATCCTCCCAACGTTGACTTGGAATGGATAAAGGTTGTAGAAGACCTAGGGTCTTAATTGTCTCAACTTTATCTTGCTGGAAAACCAAACATTCTGCCACAAAATTTTGAATATCATATTTAAGGCCATCCCAAAAAAATTATTTCTTCACCCTGTGGTAAATTTCTAAAAATCATGAGTGTCCTCCTAAAGGAGAAGTGTGCAATTCCAAAAGAGTGTTTTGTTTTAGATGGGAATTCTTACAAAGATATAAGCGATATTTGTACCATAAGGATTCATTTTTCCAACTAAATGTATCAAATGTAATAGTATCTTGTTGCAACTTTTGAATGAGTTTCCACACGTCTTCGTCATTCTTCCATTCATCCCTTGCTTCGGTTATCCAATCTGGTTGGATAATAGAAATGTTACAAAGCAATGCTTCCACCTCTTCATTCTTTCTTGAGGGTGCATCTGCAACAACATTTAGCTTCCCTTTTTTGTAGATGATTTCAAATTCATAACCCAACATATTTGTGACCCATTTTTGCTTCTCTTCTGAAGATACTCTTTGTTCTAAAAAGTGTTTAAGACTATCATAATCAGTTTTTACCTTGAAGTGTCTTCCCATTAGGTAAGGTCGTCATTTCTTTAGTGCATGTAGTATTGCCAACATTTCCTTCTCATAAATAGCTTTCTGTAAATATTTTCATTTTATTGGAAGACTTTCAAAAGAAATGGGTCTTCCTTCTTGCATTAAAATAGCACCAATTCCATTTCCTGAGGCATCACATTCCACAATAAAGGCTTTTGTGAAGTCTGGAATGGTTAAGACCGGTGCTAGGTACATTGTCTCTTTAATATGTTCAAACGCCTTAGTTGCTTCAGGAGTCCATGAAAATTCATCTTTCTTCAATAATGTTGTTATAGGCGTTGGTATTCTCCCATAATTCTTAACAAACTTGTGATAATACATGTTAACCCGATAAATCCTCACAATTGCTTTATGTTTGTGGGGACTTTCCATTCCTTAATGGATTTGATTTTGTTAGGGTCTACCTTAACACCCTCGTGAGATACAATATGACTGTAATGTTCCAAATTGGGAATTGCTCATGAATCTGGAAAATCATATTCCCTTTTTTCAGAATAATTTAACAATCAAAAACTAAAATATTCCAGAGATTGACTGTAGGGGAATTTACCGGGTATGTCACCTTTACAAGAAAGGATGAGACCCAGAGGCTAGTTGGCCCACTAGCAGACTCTGTCTATAGAACTGTGTCAAGAGCTAATATTTCCAAGAGGGGATCTAATATCAAATCTTGGATCCCTTATATCTGATAATATAAAACCCAATTCCAAGAGGATATTAGAATCAAATCAGACTAGGTGGGTTAAACAGTTCTCTCACACCTAGTTGCCTTGAAAACTGCCGAAATAAGGGACTGCAGCAATCTGGAAACTGTATAACGGTATTGCACTGATTAATAAGCTTAAAAATAGATGCAATATATAGAAACACATGTCTTGAACTACATCAATGATTTATACAACGTTTTATGAACAAAGGGATGGGGAAAAGTGAGGATTTGGGCCCTAAAATGAGTATAATCAGAGATCTGCATAAAAATAAGGTTGGAAAGTAGTTGGATCTGATATTTAGGGTTATGCGGGACTCCCATGTCAAATTTCAGCAAAAAAAAAAAAAAATCTATGTTAAGCAATTCCTCCTTCCCGACTAGTCAAGAAAAACACCCAATCCCCATGACTTTGAATATGCAGAATTTATTGAAGCTCAGGCAGCATGATTTTCTGAAACTATTAGTTTTAATATGATATAACATCAGAAAATCAGCTTGGGTTCATAGCTTATGCAAAATAAGTAAGAAAAAAAGAGATTTACTTGAAATAACCCTCAAGATTGAGGTGTTGCAACATAGGAAATTACCCAGAAAAATATTCAGCGTAAATTTCAGGAGGCTGAAGGTTAATTTTATTATAAATCAGATATAAAACAGATCCTTGCATGAAAACACGAATCTCTTACAGATTTTGAAGCCAAAGAGGCTCTTTATTACACTCCCCTTGGGGATCTCAACAAATTATGAACCATAGTGAGTAGATCTGAGATCTAAGACATAGTTCTGCAGCAGTATTCAAAAATTCTGTAGTAAATACATTATAAAATAAATCAGATCTGAAGGGTACATGGATTGGTTGGCCAATCCATGTATCACCACAGTGAAAGGAGGGATCCTTTCCACTAGAGATCTCTCCTCCAGGAGAACTCCAAACACCTACAACACTGCTCCTCAAGAATTACGCAGCTCAGGGAAGAGAAACTGCATATTCCACTGAAAGTAAACTTTTTCCTGATGCCAAGATATGGATCTGAAACCCAATGAGTCTAAAACTGGCTTATCAATGGGATAGATGAGTTTCTCAGTGACAAGGGGTGCTAGAACTCCCTAGACCTGGAAAGATATATTCTCCACTTGTTGCAGCTTACAAAATAAATCAAACCCTCAGCAAGATCTGCATTGCAGTTGGAAGTAGAAGCTTGGCCAAACGCCGAATATTGGACAAAGCTGAACATCCTCCTCCAAAGAGCTACTCCATGGAAGGAGAGAGGGTTCCTAAATAGGAAACCCTCTTCCCTTTGGCTAAACGACCAAGAGAACTCGAGTTGCCCAAGCAACCTCAAATTCTAAATATATTCAACAACCTTTTCATGAGCCCTCTCCTCCTTTTTATAACTTGAAGGTGTGCACAAACCCTAAACCACCTCAAATGAATTGCCCCTTTTCACATTGATATCCTCCTTCTAGAAATGCGCAGTTTGTCTAGGAGGTTCAATGAATCTGGACAGAACTAAGATTTGGTCCTGTTGACCCAATAAAATGTCTCAATCTTGTTTCACACACAAGTGGATTTTATTACAAAGGCCCAGATTTATCCCTTTTCACATTGGGCATGTATTTATTCTTTGATTTAAGGAGTTTTTCAAGTCCTCCTTTACATTTTATTCCTCAATCATGAAATGCAAAAATAAATAAGGAAAAATTAATGTTCCAATTAGTTGAAGCTAATTTAGGAACATTACAGTCTCCCCCTCCCAAATGTTTCTTTTCCTCAAGCAACTGCAAGGATGCTGCAAAATCTCCCCCCCCCCCCTATTCTTGTGGCTTCCTCCTTCAACAGTCTCCACCATGGCTGAAAATGATAAGCAATGAATCTATCCTCCAATGATTTCATCCAAGTGTAAGATAGCAAGTGCACATCATGAGAAAATGGAGGTGCAAGTGGTGATCTTCTTGTTGCTCAAGGGCCTCATTAAGGTAGGAGTGATGAAGAGCATGGGGAAAATTTCTCCCATTGAGTGTCTCCCACACCCATGCTATCATCCAAATGAAATAAACTACCTCCCAGCTTGGTAGTCCATTGAAAAGCTCCTCCCCAACATCAGTGAGAGGCATACCCCAACTCATATGGCTCACCTCATGAAGAAGCAACTATTTTAGTATGGTAGCCATATCATATCTCATGCTCCCTTTAGAGCATGCACTGCAAAAAGTATGGGGAATATTGCCCCCACAAGACACACTCATACAATGTGTCTCTCTCCCACATATGCTCCTCATAAACATGGAAATATCAGCAACATAAGGAACAAGAATAAAAATCATGTTGGCTGCCATATGTAGCAAATGTGAGGGGCAGTGATCCCTCATATGCAACCAACGCAGTTTGGACCTCAACTGCAAAAGAGACTGCTAAAAAAGGTGGTCTTCCAACCACTTGCATGCTGACCCAATCTCTTCATAAGCTTGGAGGAAATAAATGATGGATGGGGCAATGTGAGCATTCCCTCCAAAGAAAAATTCCTCCCCAAGTCCTCCTAGGGAGTGGATATCAACATTGCTCATGGCCTCAAGTAGACCATGCAGCCTGAAAGTAAGAATGCTCCTCCTTTGAGCAACATCCTGCACATATGTGGTTAAGGGATGCATGTATACATGAGATGAATAAAAATAATCAACACTCTTACCACAAGTTTTTCTCATGCAATGGGAGCATCTCATAGATGAGCCTCCTTCCATTCTCAAATAGAAGAGAGAAGACTATAATAACTCTTCCCAAGAGTCATGTGCATGCATAGCTCCAATGCCAAATGTAGATGTGGGAAGGTTGCTATCCTTCCCCTGCTTTTCCTGCCACAATGCAAAAACTGAAATGAGAGTGGGTGTGAATGATTTTGAGAGACTGCTTCTCTCCTCTTTGAGCCTACCCAGGACTCTCAGCGCTGCATCAAGACCTTCGAAGGTCTCCACTTCTCTGAAATCAATGGGCAATGCCTCACCATGTGAAGCATTCACCTCTTCTTGCTGATCAAGTGGCCTTCTTGGTGCAATGTCTCTAGGAAATGAGACATCATCTAGTGGTGACTAAATACATGAATGGAGAAAACCCTCCATGCTTCCACTGAGCAATCCAATCACCTCTTTAGGTGCATCAACCTTCTGCAATAGATAGGAATGAAATTGTCCCTCTTCCCCATCTTCTCTCGGTATCCTCATGCTTTTGCACCTTCTCAATCTCAAGGGCTTGTGAAATGCATCCCCTTCAATATCTCCAAGGGAATATCTTATTCCTCCCTTACTACTCTTTCACAGCACAGTGCAACTCTGTTGTTCTAGATCATCAGTACATAGAAATGTAGATCTCTCCATGCAATGGGCTGAAATGAAAATAGATGAATTCTTGACCATACCTTGGTGAAATGTAGAAGCAAGAACTTCTTCTGCAACTGTGTAGTCTTCCTCCATTGAACATGAAGGCTGCTCCTCCAAGGTTGTGCCAGCGTTGGTACAAGTCTCTACCCCCTCAATCTCCTTGAGATTTTCTTGAATATCCTTCAAGGTCTGGAAAAAGAGTATGGGGATCTCCTTTTCTGTCATTCCTTCTTCTTCTCATATTTCTCTCAACAAGAAAGTAGGTATGGGACATCATTGTAAATCAGATTGTGTGGCTGAATTCTCACACACATCATAAGAAGTACTGGGGACTTCTTCATATTCTTGAAATTCTCTAAGAATTTCATTGTAGCTTCTTCCGCTTTGAAACCCTCTTGGAGTTTCACTGCACCCTTATTCTTCCACTGGTTGAAACTCCCTAGAGAGGCCCTTCTCTGATCTAAAAATTTATGAGAGTAATCTCATCCTCTCCATCAATCTAATCTCTGCTTCTGCTCTTAATTCACTGATATCTTGATCTCAC
Organism: Pinus albicaulis; assembly: GCA_034641835.2. Taxonomy (NCBI): domain Eukaryota; kingdom Viridiplantae; phylum Streptophyta; class Pinopsida; order Pinales; family Pinaceae; genus Pinus; species Pinus albicaulis. Next base: position 63,253,190 of record CM076575.1, on the reverse strand, counting down.
AGGCTAAGCCAGAGATCATGCTCTGATACCACTGTAATGTTCCAAATTGGGAACTGCTCATGAATCCGACAAATCATATTCCCTTTTTTCAGAAACATTAACAATAAAAAACTGAAATATTCTAGATATTTACTATAGAGGAATTTACCGGGTATGTCACCTTTACAAGAAATTATGAGACCCAGAGGCTAGCTGGTCCATTAGCAGACTCTGTCTATAGAACTGTGTCAAGAGCTAATATTTACAAGAGGTGATCTAATATCAACTCTTGGATCCCTTAGATATGATAATATAAAACCCAATTCCAAGAGGATATCAAAATAAAATCAGAATAGGTGGGTTAAACAGTTCTCCCACACCTAGTTTCCTTGAAAACTGCCGAAATAAGGGACTGCAGCAATCTGGAAACTGTATAACGGTATTTCACTAATTAATAAGCTTAAAAATAGATGAAATAGACAGAAATACATGTCTTTAACTACAGAAATGATTTATACACTGTTTTATGAACCAAGGGATGGGGAAAAGTGAGGATTTAGGCCCTAAAATGAGTATAATAAAATATCTGCATAAAAATAAGGTGGGAAAGTAGTTGGATATGATAGATATGTTTATGAGAGACTCCCATATCTAGTTTCAGCAAAAAAAATAAGTTTTTATATGTTGAACAGTTCCTCCTTCCCGACTAGTCAAGAAAAACACCCAATCCCCATGACTTTGAATATGCAAAATTCACTGAAGCTCAGGCAACGTGATTTTCTAAAGCTATTAGTTTTAATATGATATAAAAATCAGAAAATCAGCTTGGGTTCATAGCTTATGCAAAATAAGTAAGAAAAACAGAGATTTACTTGAAATAACCCTCAAGATTGAGGTGTTGCAACACAAGAAATTACCCAAAAAAATCTTCAGCGTAAATTTTAGGAGGCTGAAGCTTCATTTTATTATAAATTGTATCTACAACAGATCCTTGCATGAAAACAGAGATCTCTTACAGATCTGGAAGCCAAAGAGGCTCTTTATTACACTCCCCTTGGGGATCTGTTGTGGCCAGCAACAACCCCCCTTCTTATTTAGTATTAGTAATAATACTAAATAAGTGGGGACCCTTAGTCAAAAAATCCAAAAAATCAATTAGTGCTTGTTTTCCTTTTTTAATAAATCTTACTATCATAAACTTAGGAGAAAATTCCTTGAACAAACTAAAAAACTAAAGCTTTATGATAAGCTTAGAATAGAATCATTCTTTGAGGAATGATCGCATCGCAAAAAGGTAATGAATGCCTCTTTATAAGCAGAATTATAAAAATTGCGATATGAAACTGCGGAACTAAAAATAACATTCATCGCATCGCAATGTCATATGTTACGCTGAAAAACATAAAAATCACCGATATGCGATGGTGCATATCGTAAATCTCATTTCGCAGAAAATATATTAACGGATGTTTGTCATATGTTATATATTGCAATATTGCGATATTGCGATTTCACGATGTTACAATACTGCACTATTATGATATTACAATTTTATGATATTGCGATTTGCGAGATTGCGATTTACGTGATTGTGATTTTGCGATATTGCGATTTTGTGATTTTGCGATGCAAATCGCATTATCGCAAATCCTTAAGGCTCGCTGTACGAAGAAGCTATCTCCACAAATCAAGACCCCGTTATGCGCTTTAATGTTAATCAATGAATTGATTGTCACTTATTAATGGGAAATGGTTTCATTCTGATCAAAGAGTTATTTCACGTAAGGTGGTATATTTTATACATCTTCAGCATTTAAAATTTGTCGTCACCTTTTTCATATCATTACTCTCATTTAATTCATAAACTATAGGATCAAAGAACAGAGAACTATACAAAGAAGTATTCGAGGTATTATGGGAAATAAAGACAAAGCTCTAAGTTCTGAAGATAGAAAAATGGTGTCCTTGTACATAGATACCGCCTCCAACAAAGACGCTGGTATCACTACTTGGGAGGGCCTGCATAATCTGCTTGAAGAAGAAAACCCCAGAGTAATGGATGTTTCGGCTATTGCTGGATCACTTGGTTCTTCTGAAGCATCTCTTACAGAGTTAGCTTGTTCATTCTTGCACCGGATAGCAACAAGACCTAAAATTCTTCCATACACAGACATGGTTAAATGGGTACTCGATAGCACTGATATTACAGAAAGACAGTTTAATACTCAAGGTCAAGAGCTCATTGGCTCATTTACTCCATAATATTTGAGACTAATGTATCATTTGCTGGAGCCATAAACAACTTACAACAAATAGTTCATGGAGAAGTTTGCCAAAGAAAATGAAAACTTGGCAGAATGCACCAAGGAATGGTCCAGAAGAAACGAATCACTGAAGAAAGATAAACATGGTATGTATAGTACTGGTTCTCTCACTTCTCCGTATTTCTTTGCTACTGCTATGCTTTGTAGGCTTTTTGGAAAGCTTGACATTAATAAGTTTTCATCCGAATGGCTTTCGTTATTGAATGCTGCTGTTAATGCTACTATTGTGGATTGGGCTAAGATATTGTCTGATAACTTAGCCACAGATATTTTTAATTATCGGTCTAAACGGACTGTCTCTCAGAGGAATTATCCTCCTTTTTACTTATCTGCTTATGTAATGGATTCAATCTGTTATGTTTCTAAGTTTCCTTTAATGGGCTGGCAATGGGCAATTCAAGATTCCCTACCCATTCATGTTTATCACAAAGAATTGTGGGATTCAAAGTTTATTCCCCATTTTTACAAGATTTTCCATGGCATCATGTTGCCCCTGTACAGAAGGTTGTATAATAAGGATGCTCCAAGATTTTCCACAGTAGATATTATATTTTTGTCGCCAAAGATGGTTTGGAAAATTGTTTATATATGTTAGAGGTTTTACTCGGGATACCTACCACAAGCACAACAACTGCAGACAGAATGGAAACAAAAGGTTGAAGAAAAGGCATAATCAATTAAAATATTAACAAAGTTAAATTGGGATTCTTACTGGGCATGTCTGGTAAAACCACACAGCCAATGCATGTCTCTCAATTGTATCATCAATTCTGCCGAGAAGATGGCACCAGCACTTGCCGATTCCATTTTCACAGGACAGTTAAAGTCTGAAATTGGCCAGCCTTCTCTTCTCAAATCAATGTTGAATGCTTGCAATTTCAAAGATCAGATTCACAAGTAGATTAGTTGTTAGTTTTAATTTTAGATTTAGTATTAGTTTTGCTTTATTTTTTCCTAGAAAAAGGACGGTCATTTAAACCGTATCCTATATTTTTGTAATAAACTATTTTTAGATTTAGTTAGTAGTATTTAAACCCTTCTCATGCATTTAGATAAGGGTCCTGAAATTTGTCAAAAACTTGTCCTCAAAACATGCACTTTTACACCCTCCAAGGAGGTTCTGATGAATGAATGGAACATGATTTATTGATATCTACATTTAATATCTGCTACTGATGTTGCACTTTTGTACTCTTAGTGGATGTTAGATTAAGAAGAGATAAGTCATTATTGCTTGAAGCTCATGAGTAGAACTAGTTATAAATGGTACTTTTATCTCTTAACTATTTCTGCCTTTGAGTTAAAGTGATATTTATGTTTAGTTGTTTATATATTGATGATTGAATGTTTGAGTTATCATTTGGCAATTTTGTACGGTGATAACTATTTATTTAGGCTTAATTTATGAATAGCTTATTATGCGATATGTTTTTCACAACTATTTCATCTAACTTTTTATATGAAGTGGTTTATCTTTATTGAATTTTTTTCTTATAACAGTTGAATGATCTTTATTACGAATTGTTATATGAAATAATTTTAGATCGCATAAATAGAAAGATTACATCCTGGGTTAGTTTAGAATTAGATATTTTTTGTTTAAACTAGAATACAATTTGCATGTTATTAGATTAGAAATGGAATAAAAGCATTTCACTTAGGAAATTTAAAAAAAGAAATATCAATTCTCAATACACACACACATCTTCAGAGGCGGTCCCATTATCCCCGGTCGGACCCACTACACCAAATGGAAAGGAGGCTGTTAACCAGGTCCGGATAGGAGCCAGGTATCCCCCTTGTTGTAGTTGCGATTTTCGGGAGCTGATAGGATCTCGATAAATGATTTACCATAATTGGTGATCCTTGATCAGCCTGGTCTATAATGATATTCAAAAATTACCTTGATAAATACATCGAAGCAATCAGATCCCAGAGGTACATGGATTGGTTTCCAATCCATGGATCACCATAGTGAAAGGAGGGATCCTTTCCACTAGAGATCTCTCCTCCAAGAGAACTCCAAAACACCTCCAAAACTACTCCTCAAGAATTACACAGTCAGGGAAGAGAAACTGTGCAGTCCATTGAAATTACACTTTGGCCTGATGCCAAGATATGGATCTGAAGCCCAATGAGTCTAAAACTAGCTTATCAATAGGATAGATGATTTTGCCATTGACAAGGGGTGCTAGAACTGCATAGATCTACAAAGATCTATTCTCCACTTGCTGTAGCTTACAAAATCAATCAAACCCTCAACAGGATCTGCATTTCAGTTGGAAGTTGAAGCTTGGAAAAATGTCGGATAGTGGACAAAGTTGAACATCCTCCTCCAAAGAGCTACTCCATGGAAGGAGAGAGGGTTCCTAAATAGGAAACCCTCTTCCTTTGGCTAAACAACCAAGAAGACTTGGGCACAGCAACTCCAAAATTGAAATATCTTCAACAACCTTTTCCTTGAGCCTTATCCTTCCTTTTATATCTTGAGTATTCAGCACAAACTCTAACCACCCTCAAATGGTGCCCACTTTCTGTGATCTCCTCCATACAAACATGCGGCTTAGGATGGAGTTCGATGAATACGGATAGAACTGAGATTTGGTCCTGTTGACCCAATCAAATGTCTCAATCCTATTTCGCACACAAGTGGATTTTATTACAGAGGCCCAGATTTATCCCTTTTCACATTGGGCATGTATTTATTCTTTGATTTAAGGAGTTTTTCATGTCCTCCTTTACATTTTATTCCTCAATCATGAAATGCAAAAATAAACAAGGAAAAAATAATGTTCCAATTAGCTGAAGTTAATTTAGGAACATTACAATGACCCAGATATTCCACCTCTTGTACTCCAAAGAAACATTTGGATGTTTTTTCATATAATTGTTTCTCCTCAAATAGTTTGAGCACCCTGTCAACATGTTGAACATGATCCTTCCAAGATCTATTATAGATTAGTATATCATCAAAAATGACACAAATTTTCTAAGGAAGGGTTTCAAAATGGAATTCATCAACCCTTGAAATGTAGAAGGTGCATTGGTAAGGCAAAAATGCATGACCAAAAATTCATAATGACCCTCATGAGTTTGAAATGTTGTTTTCGGAATATATTTAGTCTTCATTCTAATTTGATGATATCCTAAACGAAGATCCAACTTGGTAAAATAAAATTCTCCATGTAATTCATCAATCATAGGAATGGAAAATTTATCTTTAATAGTGAGCATATTGAGCTCCCTATAATCCAAACACATGCGCCATGATCCATCCTTCTTGTGCACCAATACTACTAGAGCAGAGAAAGAACTTTGACTAGGTTGAATTATACCAGCCTCTAATTTTGGACATAAGGATATCTATAAGGCTTGATGTTTGGAGGAACACTTCCTGGAATCAAATGAATAGCATGATCATGATCACGAATAGGTGGGAGTCCTTTGGGAGTTTCAAAGACCTTGGAATGATTGTCCAAGACTTTTTGGAGATCTAGATAAATAGATTATTTTGATGTTGGAACTTCTAGTGAGCATAATTGTGTAATTACACTTCATTTTTCTTTCTTCAGAAGATTTTTCATGACATTAGAGCTTATTATCTTTCCCAGATTCCCTGCGATACCTCTTAATTTGACTTCCTTTCCTTCCGAAAAAAATTTCAAGAAAATTTCTTGAAAATTAAAAGCTACCGTCCCCAAAGATTGTAACCATTGTACTCCTAGTACAACATCAACACCTCCCATTGGAATGGAAAGAATTGGACTATTCAATACATATTCCCCCATAGTTAGCTTGATATTATGGCATTTTCCAAAGCAATTTATAGTTCCTCCATTTGCAACCATCACTTGACATTATAGTGTTGGGTATAGGAAACAATTCAATTCCTTGGCTACCTTACAATGAATAAAATTATGGGTACTACCCGAATCAATCAACACTATTACCTTTTTCTTCTTGATATGTCCTTCTATCTTGAGAGTTTGAGGAGTCATAATTCTTGCCAATGTATTACATGATATGGTCAGACTCATTTCTTCTTCTTCTAGAGTTGTTTCCTAGTTTATATCCTCTTCTTTTGAAGCCTCTTGTTCATTTTCTTCCTCCTCTTCACAATCTATGTAAAATAATTTCTTCTGAGCACACTTATGACCTTTAGTGTATTTTCTATCACAACTGTAGAAAAACCCTTTTTATCTTTTTTCTTCCAATGGTTTTGGTGTCAACCTTGTAGGTTGTGGAAGTATAGGAGTAGCAACACTTCCATCTTTATAGATTTGAGTGTTAGGCTTACTTGTCACCATAATTTTACATTCAAATTTTCTTACCAACCTGAATGCCTTCTCTAATGAATCAGGTTCCCAAGCGCAAACCTCATGTTGGATGTTATCCTTTAAAGTCCCTATGAATACATCAATCATGTGTTCTTCTGGAATATCAATTACCCTTATATTCAATTTTTTGAAGTCCTTAATGTGCTCCACCACTAAACCTTTTTGTTTGAGATTTATCAATTGGCTTTAAAAAGTGTTTCTCTTTGTATCCTCATAATGTGTTATCATTTCCTCTATAAAAATTGATCAAGTGACAATTTTTTTAAGCGATTAAAGCCATCAATACCATACAAATTTATTTTGTTCTAAATATAAAGTTGCAATGTGTACCTTTTGTGTGTTTTGCACATTATTGAGATCAAAATATTGCTCCATTTGTAGTATCCATGTTACGGGATCCTTGCAATCAAACTTCGTCATATCTATCTTTGGAATATGATGGCTATTTCATCCAAAATTAGAGTTTATGAAATCATGATTAAGATTTATTTTTTTCTCATCATGAGTTTCCTCTACTATATTTTAGCCTTTAGGAAACATTTCTTTTATCAACTTTGTCAAACCTACCATGTCTGCTTTTAGATCATTCTTCATATTTTCCATTTTTTCATCGGTCTTAGCTTCCATGTCATCCATCTTAGCTTCCATGCCAACTTCCATGCCATCCATCTTAGCTTCCATGCCATTATTCAAAAATTCCATGCCTTTCTTCAAACCATCCATCTTAGCTTCCACGCCTTTCCTCAAAACTTCCATTTCATTTTTTGTTGCTCTTTGCGAGAGCGAAATTCGGTGCACTTGCTCATGTAATTTTGATATGTCATGTTGCACTTCTTCGTCTTCATGAGTCATAGTAGAGCCTTATGAAGGCTTAATGGGTGTTGAATTCTTTTTAGGGGGCATTTTAGAACCCAATATTGATATCTATTCTACAATATTCCCTTGGAACCAATTCAAACTGATTCTTCAAACAAGGCTTATCTAATTTGAAATAAAAATACACACCTTTTTATTTCTTTTGCGGAGCTCGATATTTAAACTGAATTATCTCTATGATTTTAGATCTTAAATATCTGAAATTTAGTGTTGTAGTAGTCCCCTGAATATTCTTTCTAATGCCATAAGTGTGACCTAATATGGATTCTTCAAGGCAAATTTATTCCCAAAACACCATAATGACCTAATTATGGATTGGTTCAGTAGATTGAACGTGTACGATGTGCCACGTGTCATTGTTTCCTCCTTCAGCTCTAAAATTGATATACGTGAAACTACAATCCGTTTACTTGCAGACACTTTTTACAAAATTCCAATTTGATGCTCAGAGAGAGAGTTATGACAATTTTACCACGGTCGCCTCTTTAAGATGAAATTTGGGAGCCTAAAAAAACCCTAACTTCCACGGATCATATTTCCGAAAATATTGTGAACCAAGATCTAAAATTTTTACATAATGTTCCTCGGGATTTCAGCTTAGCTCTGAAAATGTTTCACCTTCTAATCCTTCGTAGAAACAATTTATAGAAAAAATTCCACGATAACCTGTTTAGGTGAAATTCAGGAGCCTAAAAAAACCCTTACTTCCACAGATCATATCTTCGAAAATATTGTGAAGAAAGATCTAAAATTGTTACATGATGTTCCTCAGTATGTCGACTTCACTCTGTAAAAATTTCAGCTTTTGAAAACTCCACGATGACCTGTTTGGAGCAACAAAACCCTAGAATCCAAAGCTTTGATACCAAATGTTATGAAACCAGCTCCAAAAAATAGAAGAAAAGAGAGATCAACGCCTTACAAATAATCCACTTCAAGGGGGAAACCTCCTTTACATTACATAAATGAACAATTCTTGGATGATACAAATGACAAAACCTCCTTCTATATATAGGAGTCCATGGAGTCACAATATAATCCTAGCCAACCTAACAATAATAATGTAAGGGCACAATAATAACAATATTGGGGTTACTGGGGTACAACAATAAAAATAAGGGGGCTACACTAACAACAATAAGGGACTACACTACTAATATGGGGACCTAACTTCTGACTTGGGGGGTTGGAAATTAGATTAAGAGGGCTACAATAGTACCAAATTTTAGACCTTGGAGATCCAAAATTATAGAGTTGCAACCATTTCAAGGTCGAGCTCCTAAAAGCAAGAAAAAGGTGTGTATTTTTTTTTAAATTGCATAAATTTTGTTTGAAGAATCAATTTGAAGTGATTGCAAAGGAAAATTGAAGCACATATATCAGTATTGGGTTATAAAATTCCTCCCAAAAATAATAATTCCACACTCATTGAGCCCTTAGAAATATCTACTATGACACATGAAGAGGAAGAATTGCAGCACGATATCTAAAAATTAAGGGACCAAGTGCCAAAAATTTTGCTCTCACAAAGAACAACCAAAGATGAACTAAAAGGGGACATGGATGGTATAAAATGAAAATGAATAGTTTAAAATAAGACATGGAAGGTTTTAAGGATGACATGAAAGCTAATATGGATGGTATAGAAACAAAAATGAAAGGAAACATGGAATATTTGAATAATGGTTTAAAAGCAGACATGGAAGGTTTGAAGGAACGCTTGACAAAGTTGCTACAAGAAATGCTTCCTAATGGAGAAAATGTATTAGATGAAATTCATGATGAGAATAGAAAAAATGGTAATCATGATTTCATAAAATGTATTAGATGAAATTCATGATGAGAATAGAAAAAATGGTAATCATGATTTCATAGACTCTAACGTTGGATTGAAGACCCGTCATATTCCAAAGATCAATATGAGGAAGTTTTATGGTAAGGATCTGGTAACATGGATAGTACAGATGGAGCAATATTTTGATCTCCATAATGTGGAACACACACAAAAGTTACGCATTGAAACTTTATATTTAGAACCAAATCATCTTGTATGGTCAGCGATGGCTTTGTTCTCGTAAACCACATGTCACTTGGTCAATTTTTATAGAGGAAATGATAGCACATTATAAGGATATAAAGAGTGACACCTTCTTTAGCCAATTAATAAATCTATAAAAAAAAGGGTATCAATGGCAGATCACATTGAGACTTCCAAAAATTGAATATAAGGATAAATGATATTCTAGAAGAGCATAGGATTGATGTCTTCATATGGAATTTAAAGGATAACATCCAACATGAGGTTCGCCTTTGGGAACCTAATTCTTTGGAGAAGGAATTTACGTTGGCCAAAAACATTGAAAGCAAAATTATGGAAACAAGGAATCCTACAACTCACAACTATAAATATGGAAGTTTTGTTGCTTCTAGCCTTCCACAACCTACAAGTTAGACACCACAAAAATTGTAAGAAAAAAGAGCAAAAGGGCTTTGTTACACTTGTGATAGAATATACACTGAAGGACATAAGTGTACTGAGAAGAAATTATTTGACATAGATTGTGAAGAGGAGGAAGAAAAGGAAAAATAAACTTCAAAATAAGAGGATATACACCAGGAACCAACCCTGGAGAAAGAAGAAATGAATCTGACCATATCTTGCAATGCATTGGTAGGAATTACCACTCCTCAAAATCTCAAGATAGAAGGAAATATCAAGAAGTAAAATGTAATAGTGTTTATTTATTCGGGTAGTACCCCTAATTTTATTCATTGTAAGGTAGCCAAGGAAATGAATTTCTTCCTATACCTAGCACCAAAGTGTCAAGTGATGGTTGCAAATGGAGGACTATAAATTGCTCTGGAAAGTGCCATAATATCAAGCCAACCATGGAAAATATGTATTGAATATTCCAATGGGTGGTGTTGATGTTGTAGAAGGAGTCCAATGGTTACAATCTATGGGTACGATAGCTTTTAATTTTCAAGAATTTTTCTTGAATTTTTTTGGGAAGGAAAGGAAGTTGAATTAAGGGGTATCGTAGGGAAAATATGAAATATAATTAGCTCCAAGGGCATGAAAAAGCTTCTACAGATATAACAACGTGGTGTAATTGCACAATTATGCTCACTACAGGTTCAAACATCGAAATCATCTATTTCTCTAGATCTCCAAAAAGTCTTGGACAATCATTCCAAGGTATTTGATACTACCAAAGTCCTCCCACCTATTTGTGATCATGATCATGCTATTCATTTGATTCCAGGAAGAGTTCCTCCAAACATCAGGCATGTTGGAGCAGGGTCCCTTAGGACTGCAATTTTGAGTAAATTGATTAGTATTTTTGTAGTTTTTAGTCGTGCGTGCTAAGCAATGCACAGGTCAAGGAGCTTTGGCGCAGTTCAAAGCTCCTTCATGAGTTGTAATGGGCTAAAGGGTAAAACTAGGAGTCACAAACCACAGTTTGCATACCATAGATGAGCGCAGGCTAAGATATAAATAGAATTCTAGATCGAGTTAGATAGAGGAAGTTCTAAGTAAGTTTTGATATGTTTTGAGCTGTGAAGTGAATCTGTAAGTGCCTGAAAGGCTCCTGCTGCTTGTGTGTACGGAGACCTTAGTCTGGATGTGTTTGGACCCAGCTAGCTGTGTGTGCGAGTGGATCTAAAGAAGTGTAAAGGGTTTTACGACTGTTAATGAATAAAGAAGCATTTTGGATACCTCTAAGTATGAAATGCATGTGATATGTTTCTGTAACATGTTTTCTTATGATTTATGTTATTTGTGATTGGATCTGTTGCGTACCTATTTCAATGCTTAATATGAATGTTAGGTGCATAGATATCTTACTGTAAGACCTGAATAGCACTTTATTAACACTGTTAAGGGATTGCGAAGCCATTGTCTGTGCACATGCAAGAAAGCCTGCATAAATTTACCTAGATCTGTTTCTGGTTATGGTTTCTGTTACAAAGTCCAGTCCGTTTTTATTATAGATATGAAGACACCCAAATCATTTAATTCTCTCTCGAGGTGTGGAAACCTAGTTCCAACACCCCACCATACTACTTTGGGTAAGACTTTGACCTGCGCAAGTAGTTCACTACTGAAAGGGCCAATATTAAGAGGGTTTTGTTGGTTAAGCTTAAATCTAAACCTGGGTCAAGACCCCTTAAGATAAAAAATGGTTCCATTGTCAGGAATGGCATAATTTTAAGAGAGATTGGGTGATTTGACGGCCATAAAAGCCTGAGTTGGAAGACTGGTTTGAGAAGAAAATTCAAGAATTTTCCATTAAAGGAAACACAAGTAAGAATTTATCTACTGAAGATTGGAAACAGAAGTATATTTTCACAGAGGTTCACGAGATTTTCTTTGTGTCCCTTGCACAAGAATTGAAGGAGTGGTTATTAAGAATAACTGAGTTCCAAACTTGCTAGAAGGATGATAAGGTCACTCAATGGACACTTTATTTGATCCAATAGTTAGAGCAAACTGATAACCCCATCACCCGCACTATAGATCATTGGGTTGACATCATTTTAGGTGGGTTTGTAAAAGAGTTTGCACTAGATTAGTTTGTGTCATATTCTGAAGCTGAAAGAAGTTTATTCAAAGGAATCAAAGGTAAATTCATACACTCTCTGCCTTTGCTGATTAATATGATATTTTGTGAAAAGGGTGTTTTGTGCAGCCACAATAAGTGAATGACCCCAGATAAGCTATAAATCACTACGCACAACGGAAAGTACTTCCAGGTTAATCATAGGGGAGACATATCTGTATACAACCCTTTGAGAAACTCACCTGATAGTGATATAGAGAGTGAGGAGGCTACACACGGCGAGGGTAGCCCTCTTGCTGCTCTGTAGTCGAATTCACGTAGGGGTAGGACATCTCCTACCCCACCTCCGACATCAGCAGAAGGAGATATGGTTGCACATATGAAGCTACCCACCTTCAAGGGTGTGGGAGATGAGTACATGGATAAGTTTTGGTTTGTTGTAATTTCAATATGGACTGTGCAAAATGTTAATAGTGATGTTGTCAAGAGAGTGCAACTAGCTATGGTGTTTCAAGGTCGTGTTTTGGATTGGTTTATGGGATATCTGCCTCAGCACGCTAATCCTATCGTTGATGAGATCAAGGATGCTTTGAAGCAGCAATTCAGAAAACCAAATTCCTACTCACAATGTGTAACTAAGTTGAAAGATATCAAACAAGAGCCAAATGAATTTGTTTAGGACGCGAATCAGCGGCTAAAGCACACTATCAGCGAGGGAGGATTTATCTATGACAATAAGCAGCATAAGGAATGGTTTATTTCCATGCTCTTTCCACATATGCGTGGGCCTATGAATCAGAAAAAGATTGAATCTCGGGCCGAAGCTCTCGATGTTTTCATGAAATTGGAAGTCGCGCCCAGAAGTGACGACCAATTTGGAACTCTACAAATCCAAAATTAATTGGAAGTGATGCACTTTGAGATCTAGAACCCGCGCAAAGATAGAGTAAAGGAAGTTGGCATAGATGTATATTGTACCTAGTGTAAGGGTTCGTGGAACACAAAATATCAATGTACTTTGTTTCAAGATTGCATGCAGATGGGAGGGCCAAATCCATTGCACCCCAGAGATTTTGCAGGGCCGAGTGGTACCCCAATGCTGTGGTGTGCTGATTGTAAAGTAGTTGGACAACATGACACAAACCATTTCCCTCAATTAGGAAGTTATGTTCCATAACAGAAGCAGCAGTGGCGCATATTTCTCTCTTCGGTTGGCCACAAAGAGCACCAATGCCGCACATTCGAGCTAATGATGGATAGCACCAACCTCTATAGAGTGTATTACAACCCATCTTCACCTGCATCTCCCTCTGGGTGTGGAGGATCTCCAGCAAGAGGAAGGGGAGGAGAGAGAGGTGGAGGCACAAGTTGTGGGAGACGACAACTCATTTTTTATACCTGTGGAGACACAAGACACTATGGATGCGATTATCCGAACCTTGCACGACAATATTGCGGGTATTGCAGGCAATTTGATCACATTATTGAATACTGTCATGTTTTAATTGCTAGAATGTAGGAAAAGAAACAGCTGACACCTGCGCAAAACATACAAATGGTCAAAGCTGAACCGTGAGATAATGACCCAAGTGTAAAAATAATTACACGCAGTGGTGCTGCCACCAGATAAGATGAGGGAAAGAAGGGTGATACAGAGCCTTTAGGAAGGCCTCGAAAAAGAAGGAAGGACTCAACCTGTAGAAGGAAAAGGAAATTTATGTAGAAGCCAAGAATAATTTTGCTACTGTAAGAGCGTCCACATCCAAATAGATCATGGAAGCAAATATTGATGATGAAGTCAAACCCTTCCTACAAGCTTGCATTAAGTTATTACGTAACCAGAAAGAAATGGAAAATCTTCAGGCTCTAATAGATAGTTGCGTGGACAAGGAGCTGCCTTGAACTGAGACTAAGGTTGTGAACAAGATTTATAAAAATAAGAAGAGAACCGGTTGAGAGATTCTCATGACTATGCAAATTGGAGAGTATGAGATGGATCAGGTCATCTTGGACTTAGGGTCTGATGCAAATGTTCTACCTAAGTAGGCCTAGAAAAATATGGGTGAACCAAAGCTGGAATGGTCCACCATTCAGTTGTGCATGGTCAATTAGTAGAAGATCATTCCACTTGGAAAACTCCCACAGGTTCTAATAGACATTGTTGGAGTAAAGGTACGTGCAGATTTTGAAGTAATACAAATTATGAATGATGCAAACCCCTACCCTACACTGCTAGGGCTGGATTGGGCCATCGATATGGGAGGTATCATCAACTTGAAGTGCAGGAGCATGATCTTTGAAAATGATGGTACTCGGATTATAGTACCTCTGGATCCAGCAGAAGGAGAAAGATATACAGAACCAGTGCGCAAAGGAGATGATGTCGACCATATCTACAAGATGATTGTGTAGGAGGATGATTGGATCAACCCTATGGCTGATAGGATGCTGAATTGGGAAAAGGATAGCTCATGTTTCTCAGATTCGGATGGGGAAATGGAGAACTTGCAAAATCGTCTGCATGATGTCTCTGCATTGCGTTGCCTCAAGGTCACTAAAAAATTTTGATGTGTGTCCTCAAAGGTAAGAGAATTACACTATTTTGATGGTTTTGATAGTGTTGTATTATTTTTGGAAAAGTTGCAATAGGTTGTCCCGAAAGAGCGAAGGTTCTGGGCACTTGATCTTGTCATGTGCGCAACTCTAGCACGTTGGTGGGATATGCACAAATGGATATTTAAGGACTGGGAGGAATGCATCAAGATGATGAGGGTGCACTTTGAACATCCTGCTACCCCACCAAAAAAAAATTTCTATGGCCAAGGTGATCTACGCAAACACCTAGCCACGTGGATGGAAGCTTGGAACAAGAAGACCAGGACCGAATGGGTTCACATTTTTATCCATTCGTTGGGGCCATTCCCTACTACATGTTATTTGGAGACGGAACTGCGCCGAGGGACTTGCCATTGGATCACAATGAGTGAAATTTTTCTATCAACCTTTAGCCTGTTCGGCGGATCGGATGGATTGGATGAAGCCTTGCAATATATAGAAGCACTTATCTATGATGATTCCCATCCTCAGATAGAATGTTTTGCGCCAGCATGGGAAGCGCAGATGCAAGATATTTCCAACTGTAGGAACTTGTTAGTAGAAGATAATGAAGAATATCTAAGAAATATCAACATCCCTAAGTCCAAGGGGGAGCTCACAGTTGCAGGGCCCTTATTAGGAATGGTGAGTGTAACTAAGCCTCTGAAGTTAAAGGATGTCAAAATTGGGACAGAAGAACAACCCCAGTTGGCCAAAATAGGAGATTTTTGGGATGATGACACAATGGGAAATGTTGTGGAGTTTTTGACAAAATATCAGGACCTATTTCCCACAAAGTTCTCTAAGCTCAAAGGAATTTTAGGTGATTTGGGCATTATGAAGATCACTCTGAAACTAGATGTATGCGCTATCAAGCAGTGACCATACCTATTAAATGATAAGTATAAGAAGAAAGTGAACGAGGAATTAGATAATATGGTTGTTGTAGGAATCATTGAGCCTATGGAATAGTCTGATTAGGTAAGCCCAATGGTTGTTCAAGAAAACAATACTAAGGGAGAGATAATGATTTGCGTGGATCTGCGCAAGCTGAATAATGCATGTGTGCATGACCCCTTCCCTACTCCATTTTTAGATGATATCTTGGACAATGTGGGAGGACAAGAGTCTTACTCATTCACTGATGGATTCTCAGGGTATCTTCAGATCATAATTGCGCCAAAAGACTGAAGCAAGGCCACTTTCATAACGGAATGAGGGTCCTTTCAATACACTATCATGCCTTTTGGGTTAAAGAATGCACCTTCTATCTTCTCGCGCGTAGTATTATATGTGTTCAAAGAATTCATGCACAAGTTCTTGGAAGTGTATTTTGATGACTAGACTATGTTTGGGCTGGTAAAGAAGCGTGTGTCCAACCTACGCATGATACTTGACACTTGTATGAAGCATCAAATTTCTCTTAACTTGAAAAAATGTATATTTTTCATTCCTTTTGGAATCTTGTTGGGCCATATTTTGTGTCAATAAGGGTTGATGGTAGATTAAACCAATATTACATCTATTATCAACCTAGAAGTCCCTACCAATGAAATATTTGTGCTCCATTCTTGGACACACCGGATATTACAGAAAATTCATTAAGGGCTATCCTCTGATCACTACACCTATGGAGAAATTGTTGAAGAAGGATGTGTCCTTTTTTTGGGATGAGGAATTTCAAAAGTGCTTTGAGCTGCTAAAGGAAAATATGGTTACTGCACCCATTCTAATATTCCCAGACTATTCCAAGGTCTTCCATGTACATGTTGATGCATATGGTATAGAACTTAGAGTTGTTTTAGTGCATCCAAGAGAAGGATACATTGATTGCCTCGTTTCTTTTGCCAGTAGGAAGCTCTCCAGTGAAGAGCGCAACTACTTAACCACAGAAAGGGAAGGATTGGCCATGGTCTATGCTTTGCAAAAATATAGAAACTATCTGCCAGGAGGGCACTTCAAGATGTTCACTGTCCATTCTGCTTTGAAATACCTAATCAAGAAGCCTATTTTGGGGGGGAATATTTGTAGATGGTTGTTTCTATTTCAAGAATATGATTTTGAAATCATTATGAAGCTAAGTATATTGAATGTTGGAATCGATCACTTGTCACACATTGAGAATGGGGAGGAACCAACCAGTCTATAGGGGGGACTACTTGATGCGCAGCTCTTTGCTATTAAGGTGGGTTATGAACACTTTACTAATATTATTCACTTTCTGACCACTAGAAGTGTACCTGCTAAATATTCGGTGCAACAAAAGAAGGATTTGGTTTCGCGCGCAACTGATTTTATGCTGATTGCTGGTCAATTATACAAGTTGGGAGCAGATGAAGTGCTAAGAAGGTATGTGATGGAACATGAGAGACAGAAAATTTTGGTTGAATCTCATGGAGGAGTGGCAGGAGGCCAATATGCAAGGAAGTAAACTGCGCAAAAGGTGTTCCGTGTTGGATTATGGTGGCCCACATTGCATAGTGATTCCCATGCATACTGTCAAGCTTGTGATGCATGCCAAAGAATGGGGAAGTCATCCCACATATATGAAATTCCACTGTAGCCACAGATGGCCCTATGGGCTTTTGATAAATGGGCTATAGACTCTTTTGGACCTATCAATCCTCCAGGGAAGAAGATTGGCATGCGCTACATCATCACTACCACAAATTATGTAACCAGATGGGCTTAAGCTAAGCCAGTCAAGGATTGTACCGCAGATATTGTTGCACACTTCATTTTTTAAAATATCCTAACTATATTTGGGTGTTCAAAAATATTGATGAGTGACAGGGGTATGCACTTTTTTAATGAAACCATTGAGGGTATAACAGAGGAATTTCAGATACATCACCAAAAGAGTACTCCTTATCGCCCTCGCGCAAATGGTGCTATAGAATCTTACAAAAAAATCTTGGAGAATGCGCTCAAAAAGATATGTAATTCAAATCGGAATGATTGGGACATGCACATCCCTTCTGTGTTATGGGCTTATAAGACCACATGCAATAATTTGACTGGGATAAGACCTTTCAAGATGGTTTATGGGCAATAAGTAATCATGTCAATGTAATATATTGTCCCAAGTATACACGTCACCACATTCACTAATATGGTTGAGCCTGACATCATGGAATAAAATCTAGTGCAATTGTTTGCCTTAGAAGAAGATCATTTTATTTACAACTTCCATCAGCAAGTACAAAATGTAATATCCCAAATGGGAAAATGCAGAAATAGTAAACAGTTAAGCATTCAAATAATGCATATCATCAAGATATTTGTAGGAGGACAATATGGAGACCCTTATTTAGAATTTATAACAACAAATCAGATGTATAATGAAGCCCATAATATGTACAAGAGGAAATATAAGTCTCAAATGAAGAAAAATCCTCAAAAAGAGGTGCAGCAACCATACAAATGAGCAGAAACTGCCTTGACAGAATTATTTTTATTATGCTGCAACAACTGTGATTACAACTTAGATCTAGAGAAAAATAATGCATGAACAGTCATATCTATGATAGATCCATACACTATAGAGTCTCTACTTCAAATAACCCTTGGGGTTTTCAGCAATACATGAAGCAAATGGAGTAGATCTGAGATCTAAAGCTGCAGATTTGCAGAAATCTTCATATTTACAGGAATATTCAGATCCAATCTGATGTATAAAATAGAATGACCCTCTACAATGGATCTCAAAGGTGAAGGGAAGATCCCGAACACATGAGAAACACTCCTCCAAAATGTTATGCCAAAATTCCCTGCAATAGCACCTACAAAAAAACGCAGATCTGGAAGTAAAACTGCACTGTTGGGTTTAAGATAAGTTTGGCCTTATGCCAAGATTTGGATCTGATGCTCCAATGATCCAATACTCTCTTGCCAATGGAATAGAATACTTTCCCACTGGAAAGAGGCACTATGGCCTAGATCTGAGTAGATCTAGCCTCCACTTGCTGCAGCTTACAAAGACAACCAAACCCTCAACAGGATTTGCGTTGTATTTGGAAGTAGAAGCTTGGTCTTCAACCTGATAGTGGACAAGAAATGCAAGCTCTTCCTAGAGGCCTCTCAAGGAAAGAGATGGGATTTCTAAATAGGAGATCCTTGTGATAAACATCACTATTCTCTGCTAAACAGCAAGGGGAATGAGATATGTCTAAACAGAAAATATACTCTGAAAAATGTAATCACATCAACAGCCTTCTCATGTTGTCTTCCTCTTCCTTTTATAAGTTGAGAGCTTGTAAACCCTAAACCACCTTCATTGAAATGGATCCTTTCACATGAACCATCTCCATCTAAAACTGTGTTGTGCATCATTGATGGTCACTCCTCCAAGACAACGTTGTTGATTTGGTCATGGTTGACCTAGTCAAAAAGTTCAGTCCCTTTCACACCTAAGGGTGCTCATTTACATAGCCCAGATTTAGATTTTTTCACATGTGGCATTGATTTATTTACTGTTTTAGGAGTTTTTATAATCCTCCTTTACACATTTATTCATGAAACAGAAAAGTAAAACAAAATTGAATATTCCCATTAGCTTGGGCTAATTCGGAATATTACAGTCCTCCCCTCATAAATGTTGCTTGTCCTTAAGCAACTGATAAGGTGAGTGCTGTAGCACTTCTCCTCCTCCATTGGTGACACCATCATGAATTAAGCTTCCTCCATAAGCTAATTTTTCACCAATCCATCCATCCATGACTTGCTCCTCCAAATTTCTCATGAGATGCAAATAGCTCATCCCATAAGGAGACAATAGATCACATGAAACAAACATGGTTTGCCTAATGCTCTAGCTGAAATATGAAACATAAGGTACATGGAGAGTATCCATCCCATAGGGAAAATGCATACCTTCCCTCCTTCCTCCATACATCCCCATAAAAAGTACAAGTACATCATCAATGTAGGGGATCAAAACAATGTACATACAAACAAAAATTTGTGCATATGGAGGTGGGTCATAGTCCTATTGACGGGAAAATCTGTTTGGCCAACAACAGGGGATATCCTCGGTAAAAAGCCCCAACTAGACTCTAAACCGTTTGGAATGGGGATCCCGTCCAGGGTGTGGGTCCGGCTACTGCTCAGTTCTCCTTTCTTTGGGTCTCAATAATACTTCAATGAACCTGTGGACACAAGCTTATTCGGATGATAAAAGACACATGATTGATGAATTGAATGAACATATAACACTATGCGTAGAAAGATGAATAATAAAGCATGGAGCCAAAGGAAATGCTGTCAACAGCATATCATTAGGGTCATGCTTGTACGTTGTTCTAACCACAGAAGAAACAATTCTTTATGGCAGAACACCCTTCACTTCCTTAAGTGGTTTTGGTGATAATATAAATGTCAGTAAACAAAGTCATTAACATTCATTGATAAAGAGAAATAAACTTAACACCATTAACACATGTTTAGAAAACTATCATGCATAAATTATTTCATTGGAAACATAGTTTCATTAATCAAAAGATGTTAGAAACTGAAAACAGAATACTCATAGTGTTCATACATTTACCAACATCAGATCCAACAATGGAGTTAACAAATGCTTGTATTCATACTCAAAAATGTGTAGTCCCTCTATAAAATTCTCTATAACCCTTTGAGTCCCAAAAAAAAAAGATCCTTACAATCTTCCGAAGGAAGTTTTTATAGACCAAAACTTGCCCATTGGGCTTCCCGACTTTTCGCCTTCCTAACTGTTGGGTTGCCTTGCGACCTAAATGGATGATGCGACTTGCGACCCAGTTGGACAGTGCGACCTGCGACCCAGTTGAATAGTGCAACCAGCGACCCAGTTGAACAGTGCGACCTGCGACCTCCTGCAATTTGATCATGGGAGTGTGCGCGTGATTTCGAGGTCAGGGGCATCAACTTGTTGCTCCTTGAGAAAATTCTGCCATGCGTGATAATCTGTGGCTACTGGGGAGATTAAGGGAACTTATTGCCTTAACCAATGTAGGCACTCCAAGGCATTTGGAATTAGAGTCTCTCTCTTGAGTGTGACCTAGTTTGCTAAAGAGGCTTGTTTAGTGTAGATCTAAACTAGTGTAACGATGAATTTAACCAAGTTCTCTTGCGATGTGAAAAGATCAGGAGTAGTAGCGGCTTGCCTGATAGGTAGTAGAAATGTTTGAATCTCCTAATCTACCTGTCCCCATGTCTTTTCCTTGCTCAATGCACCCAAAGATGGAATGTGGTGTAGTTCATGCATTGATTCGATGCCACTAATCAAATTCTTGTATGCAGCCATCACCTTTTCTAGGTCTTTGGATAGCTTTTCCTTGGATTGCATATTGATACGAATTTGGATCTTGGCATCCTGGGTGTGAATCCAGTCTTTCTTGGGCAAGTTTTCCAAAGCCTATGGGTACCGACATGTCCATTCTATCATTCTATCCAAAGCGGCGGAGGCCTATTTCAATTGCTTGCTCCTCTGTTTTGTCTCTACTTGGGCTCTTAGTAGGGGGGCAACTGTTTGTTTTATATTGAAAATCTCCCCGTAAACCTGCCTCATGGTGACCTCCAATGTTGTCAACTCTCTTTGGATGGTGAGCGGTACTTCGTTAATAGGAGTATTTCTGTCTTGAAGCTGCTGGATTTCCTCCCTTAATCCTCTCTTTTCTTGCTCCACCCTAGCTTCCCTTTGTTCAGAGTCTTGTAACCTATTTTGCAGAGAGAGGATATCTCTACTCATTCGGCTCACATTTTCTTCTGTGGCTACGGAAAAATTAGTGCCGGCCAATCCTATCATCACTGGGTTGATCCTAGGATCTAGGACTATATATTTCTCTGTCATGGCTATGAGTGGGGCAGAAGTGTTTCGTGGTAGAAATTTCCTTTTTTCCTATCGTATTTTGAAAGTGAACTGATCATAAGTGACCCTTGTAAGGTTAAACACTTCCTCTTCCTGTCCTTCAGAAGAGCCCCGCTCGGAGAGTGAAAAATGCGTATTAATTACAGGTACTTCGATGGGCTGTAGCTCAGTTTGTAATTCTGTCACTGGAGGAGATGTCTCGATGTCCTTTGATCTTTGATCCTCCTCTTCTTCTTTTTTCCGTTCTTCCTCCTCTTTCTGAAGCCGCTCCGCCTCTGCCTTGTCCTATTCTTCTTTCTGCATGTGCTCTGCTTCTGATTTTGCTTCTTGTTCTTCCTTTCTCTTGCGTTCGACCTCCACCTAATCTAATTCCCTTTTGAGCTACTGTTCTGCCTCATCCTTTGCTTCCTGTTCTTCCTTTCTTTTCCAGGCATCCTCTGCCTGTTTCTTTCTTTGTTCTGCTTTCAGGTTATTTCTATGGTTTTCTTCATCTTCTTTTTCCTTCTTTTCAGCTTCCAGCTGAGTTTTTGATTCTTGTTCTTTCTGTTGGGTGGTAGTGTTGTGACCCATGTTGGTTCGAGGCTTCTTGGCCCCGGGAAGAAGAGGCACCTCCCAATTCGCGAATTCTTTCCTTCAAATTTTGAGCATCTAGATCTTCCTGATTGGACCATGCCCTCGGGGCAAGTTCCCTATCCACCTTATACCAATTTCTTTTCTCATCCTCATATGGGCGTTCAGTATTTTGGTAGCT
The DNA here is from genome assembly GCA_034641835.2 of Pinus albicaulis. Taxonomy (NCBI): domain Eukaryota; kingdom Viridiplantae; phylum Streptophyta; class Pinopsida; order Pinales; family Pinaceae; genus Pinus; species Pinus albicaulis. The sequence continues at coordinate 63,230,916 of CM076575.1, read as the reverse complement.
CCATTTGAACTTGGCCCGTTTTCAGTGATCAGGGACTATCCTCTCAGGGTCATATGTTGGGTGATCCAAAGGCCCCAGGTGGAAACCTCTCATTTGTTCCACTTCTGCCTCTACCTCTCTAAAATCCTTGAGCATGTAGGCACCAATAGTGAGTGGCAGCGTAGGCCACGACTTTTTCTTACCTTTAGTCAGGACCTTAGATAAACCGAAATTCATCTGATAACAAACTTCCTGAAGAAGCATCTTATCTGTAACAAATCAGGGCAGGGCATGAGGAGTCTTGAATGAACCAAAGACTCGAATAAAGGTATATTCTGCGAGTGGAAACCAATGTGCCACCTTGACTAACATCTCCATGGCTCACCAGGACATGCATGGGGTATCTTGATCGAACAATTCCCTGTAGAGCGTCGGGATGAAGAGTTGTGAGATTGACTCTATATCTTACTTATACCTAGAGTCCCACAATACCTTCATTTCTATGTGAACTAGGTGCGCCTGCTCCGGGTCCCAGTTTTGTACCCATCCCTCAAAGTGGCACCGGGAACAAACAACATCCAATAGGTAGGAAGCCATGTAAAATTCAGACGAATATTCCTCCTCTAGTGCTAGTGCCGAGGATATGTTTTTCTGGAGAGACGCCATTAGCATGCTGGCCCAATTGAAATGAGTGTTGTGCACAGTGACATAGCTCATCAGGGATATCCAAGTTCCACTGAAAGTGATGGCATCAGGATGACTGTATATCTTACAAAGCATAGCTTCCACCAGCTTATATACCTTCCTGAGGCCCGCCACTAGATATTCCTGATCTTTCTTGACCTTAAACTTTTCGAGTTCCTCCCACCACCCCCTCTGGGTATCTGCTATAGCAACTGCATGGGTGGTGGCCCATTCTTCTGTGAAGTTTTGTTCTCATTCTGGCAGTGCATAACATTAGGGGAATTTTGAGGTCTAAAATGGGACTCCTAAGGAAATAATAAAATAATATTTAAACCAATAAAATAATATTTATGAATTTTCAATTCACTTTCTGTACCACAATCCATGTAACCATAGTTAAATTCAACTCAAAAGTTGTACCAAAATAAAATTAATAAAAAAATTGTATTGATGTGACTATAAATAAGAATGAGCTTTTCAAGAAAAAGTCATTATCATTGAACAACTAATGCATTTTTCCTTTGTACTTAAATAACTTAAAATAAAATATAAATATAAATTTATAAATTTTTAATTATATTATATGCTATTAATTAAAATTTATATTATTAAAATTGTATAATAACATGTAATTAATATATTATATAAAAATAATATAATATAATATAATAAATGTATAGGGATATGCATTATTTCTTTCAAGAAATATGAAATGACAATAATATATTTTTATTCAAAAAGTGTGAAATGACATTTATTATGAGTACTTTACTTTGACTTTAAAAGTACTTGGAGCACTACCATAGTTAACCATGAGTTTTTATCCACCATTGAGAATTTGACAAGTAAGTACCTTTAACTCAAGAAATGCCACCTCAACCATTAGGGATGATGTCATCCCCTAAAATGTGATTGGTTCTCATAAAGTGAATTTTGATTGTACATTTTCCATAGGAGGCCCATTTTAGACCTCAAAATTCCCCTATTGTAAAACTTAGCATCCGAGCCCTTTAGAGTTGCAAAAGCTTTGCCTTCATGGTCTCAAATTACCCACTTTTTGGGATCGGTATTCTGTGTGATCCATTCAATGACTTCCGCACATGGGAATATAGAAGGGTGGGCACCTGCATAGTGAAGCTTCGACCTTTTAACCTATATATATACTTTCCAGTCGGGGAGGTCCTCTAGGAATTCTGGTCGTGCAAATTCCTGGTATACTTGATACCAACTCATGTTGTCTCCTTTGGAAAACATACATGTGGTATCCCTATAGATTGGGGGCAAAGACATTGGTATGTCCATTTCTATGTCTTATATCTCTGGGCTCTTATTTTTCTTGTGAACTACCAGAGGTCCCATGTCGCTCGAGTCTAAAGAGATGGAGATGCACTCTAAGTCTGCTTCGAATTCACCTGGCATGTTCATAAAAGAATCCCAGGATAAGAAAGATGCCACAATGATAAAATCCTAGGTACAACTTATTAACTTTACCCAACTGAAACCACAGGAAAGGGTGAATTAGCGACTTGCGACTGGGTCGCTGGGTCGCTAGGGTCGCAAGGTTTAAACTTTCAGAAGGTAGCGACCCTGTGACTAGGCGACCCTGCGACAAGGTCGCAAGGTCACTGGGTTGCAAAGGTTTGACAGTTCGTAAGGGTGCGATCCTGCGACTTGGAAACCGCGTCGCTGGGTCGCAAGGGTCACAAACATCAATTTCGAGTGCAGCTACGACCTGGCGACTCAGCGACCAGGGTCGCTGGGTCACAAGCATCGCAAAGTCGCAAGGGTTGGAGGTCACGTTAGGGATGGCCGGGGGTTTTAAAAAGTGACACGACCCTTTGCTTCATGGTAAAAAATTCCTTTTTGACTTAAACATTGCAAGGACTAAGTGGGAAACCCAAAAGATGGAGGTGAAGTGGTTCTAGGAGAAAAACAAACACAATGGAGGCTGGGTGACTTCTGATTACAAAACTGTGCAAGAAGGAGCAGGGTTCGGATAATTTGGGCATCTCAGGTTCCAAAGAATCAGAAAAGAGGAATGGTGGGTGGCTTAAAATGGGCTAACGTAAAGGGTACAGGGCAACAAAAGGAAGAAATGGAAACAACAGGAGGAAACGGTAACTTACACGAGAAAATCGCGCTCCAGTTGGCCTGTTAGAAGTGTTTTTTCGCTCTCCGTCGCATGAACAAAATGCAACCTAGCGACCCCTTATTTATAAAAGGTTCGCGCGTGTGAGAAATTAATGAGGTCGCTAGGTCACAAATGTCCCTTATTTAAGGGAGGCACGACCTCGTGACCTGGAGGGTCGCGGAGTCGCGATTTTGAAAACTAAAAGGGATCCACGACTTAGCGACCTAGCGACCTAAGAGGTCGCAGGGTCGCTAGGTCACAGGTTTGGGAAAAACATAATCGGCGACTCAGCAACTCTTAACTTTTCCTGAAAAACTACAGATTTTGACTTAGCCTTTTTGATGCTCAGGGGCTCCAAAAAATTTTAGAGGGTGAATTTTTGGGAGGGTGTTGTAGAGGCTACAAAAAATGGCGATTCATTGGTAGGGTCAAAAATCTCTACTGATCATTTACCTTTGTGGGGGGAGGGAGTGGCCTTAGCAGGCTGTTCCTTTCATCCTTGGGTTTCCATGATTTTTCCTTTCGTATCTTGCGAGGTTGCTTTGCTTGCTTGCTTGTTCTAGGTGTTGGTTGACTGAGTTTTACTTCTGGTTTTTGGACTGAAAGGGTTGGAGCACTTCAGGGATTTGCAGGATCTGGTATAATTATTTCATCCTCATTATGTTGCTCCGCTACCTGCGAACCTCATGGTCCTGGCAGAGTCACGGACGTTGCTCCGCTTCTAGCAAGCCTGGTCAGTACCCCAGCGGAGTCGTCGCATCGCCTCTCTGTGCAGGAAGCCTTTCTCAATCATTTACCCTTTATTGGTGTGCTACTGCACTTATTTTAAATGTGCCCAAGGCACTTATTTAGATATGCTCATGGCACTTATTTGAGAGGGGCAATTTTTCCTGGGCAGATGAGGGATCCTGACTTATTTTACTTGCAAGAGAGGTTGCTCCTGGTCTGCATTAGGACTTTGGGTTTTCCTGAATATCCTTGCGTCACCCGAAGTTAGCCCTGTTCCCTTTCAGTCCAGTTGCCGCTTTAACCAAATTTCTTTTCCCAGACACCCTTTCAAGCTTGTTAGGTGAGCTATCTGCGCTTAGTAGCTTAGACTAGGTCATGTATTACCTTTGGGTGTCAATCACAGAAAGGCTCCTGCCACCTTTTGTGATTTTCAGGAAAGACTTATCGTCAGCACAGATCCTAGTGCAGTATGCCAATTGTGTGACTTCTACAATGCCTTCCACCTTATTGAATCTCTTAGAAGGACACCTACGAAAATGAAAACTAAACAGAAAACAAAAAAATATGGTACAGGGGTGGGGACAACCCTCCTAGGGCTGTTAATTGAAGTAGTGCTTGAGGTCATGCCCGTTTACCGGGAGGACCTCGATTCTTCCCTCTATAGTTTGCAGTCTAAAAGTGTGGGAACCTAGCTTCTCTTTAATGTGGAATGGACCTATCCAAAGGGCTTGGAATTTGGAATGTTTCCCTTTCTCTTCATGAGCTTTATCCCATTTAAGAACAAGGTCTCCTACTTCAAAAATTTTACTCTTGGCGGACTTTTTATCAAACCATCTCTTAATCCGACTTTGGTGGATGGCGAATTTTTCCCGGGTTTTTTGCCTTTCCTCCTCCAATTTCAATAATGTGTCGATTTGGGCCTGCAAGGTGGGGCATGGGGTGCCGTGGTTTTCTTGGGACAGCTGGAGGGCGAGGAGAGATAGGTGAGTAGGAAGGATGGCTTCTTTTCCATATACAAGAAAAAATGGGGAGGTGTCGAGCGAAGATTTGGGTGTGACTCGGTCGGCCCAAAGGGCGTTATGCAGGGCGTTATGCCAGTTTCACTGGTGGGACAATAGGGTCTTTTTTATGATGTGAATAAGGTTCTTATTAGTCGAATCGGCTAACCCATTTCCTTGGGGTAATAGTTTGCGGAGTGCTTGAGTAAAATACCATTTTCCAAAGAAAAATCATACAACTTGAAAGACAAAAAATAAGTTGCATTGTCAAAAACAAGGGAAGTTGGGACGCCAAACCTAGTCATGATAGAATGAGTGACAAAATCTATTACCTCTTGATCGATGATTTGGCGTAATGGTATCGCTTCAACCCACCTGGTGAAATATTCGGTAGCGGTGAGGACATATCAGTGTTGCTTGGAGGAGTGCGGTAAGATTTCTCCAATCACATCCAACCCCCATTGTTGAAAAGGTTCCTCTGCTGCCACTGACTGTAATGAAGCGGTTGGCCGTGTTTCCCAGTTGGCGAATTTCTGACATTGGACACACTTCCAGACATATGCGTGAGCATACTTGAAGAGGGTTAGCCAATAGTAGCCAGCCCGTATGATTTTGTGGGCAGTGGTATCGCCTGCAAAATGTCCTCCAACTGGTCCATCGTGTAGTTCGGTCAGGATTCTTTGTGCTTCATCGTGTTCCAGGCAATGTAATAGAACTCCATTGTAATGTTTCTTGAAAATTTTTCCTTGTACTAATTGGTAGGATGCAGCCTTTAGCCTTACTGTGCATTTTACATTTGAGCGGTCAAGCGGGATCCATTACACGAGTAGGCAAAATATTTTAAAATGTCGAGTACGAAAGGTCTCCTGACGGGGGGTGATCAATACGATACATGTCGATTTCTTGTTCTCATCATTCTTCTTCACCCCCACTGACAGGTTGCGACCTCTAGCGGCCATTTTAGTGAAGTCCTTTCCACGACGAGTATGTGCTAAGTTTGAACTCAGACATGCCTCTTGGAGACATGTCATCCCGGTTCCTCGTCTCCCCCGGCTCTTGCTACACAAAAGCGAGTGAGCAATTGGGTGGGGGACAAATATAATATATGAGGGAATTTTTGAGGTCTAAAATGGGCCTCCTAAGGGAATTATAAAATAATAGTGGAAAAAATCAAATAAGATTTGATGACATCATCAAATTTTAGAGGGAAAAATAGAAAAACTACTTTTTCAACTCATATTTTCAACTTATCTCCCAAAGTTTTTACACAAATTTTGAGTGGGAGTACTCATTGGATGCGAAATTTAATTCCCCATCCAAGGAGTACCCATGTTACATACTTTCGATGGGTCCTACTACACGAAAAATGAGAAATACATAAAAAAATGTGATTACAATCACATTTTTTATGTATTTCTCATTTTTCATCTAGTAGAGTTCATCGAAAGTATGCAACATGGGTTGCATGGGTATCCTGAATGAGAAATCATTACATCCCAGCAGTACTCACTTAAAAATTATTAAACATTGGGATTTGGGAGATAAGTTGAAAATACGAGTTGAAAAAGTAGTTTTATTATTTTATTATTTTTTAATATTTTACCCTTTTATTTAAAAAATGGTGAATCATCCCCCATGGTTGACATCATCATCTTGAATCCTATTGGTTGTTATAAAGTTTATTTTTGTTGTACATTTTTCTTATGAGGCTCATTTTAGACCTCAACATTCCCAAAATAGTCAAATAGTGACATAGTTCTTCAAGCTCAAGATGCATGGCCAGAAATTCTTGACCGCTTTGTATACTGCGTAAGCCTACTTGTCAATCTCGGGGTAATTCAGTTCAGCTCCTTGCAACCCAGTACTCATGAATGATATGGGTCGTTCATCATTGTTAGAGTCTTTCTGTGTGAGGACAGCCACGAGTGAAGAATCCAAGGCAAAGGTATACAAGATGAAACCTTTGTTGAAGTCTAGGCTTTGGAGAGATGGTGCTTTTGTAATGGCCTACTTGATTTTATTGAAAGCTTCCTTCTCAGGTGGATTCCATTTGAAACTCGCATTATTTTTAATCATCCCTTGCAAAGGCCTAACTATTTGGGCAAAATCTGAAATGAATTTCCATACAAAGTTGATTTTCCCAAGGAAGGATTGCATGGCCCTTTTGCTACTAGGAGGTGGAATTTGGGTGATGACCTTCGCTCGCTCGGGATCTACAACTATACCATTCCTGGTTATGATATGGCCTAGCAAATTCCTCTTTGACACAGCAAAGACACTTTTCTTTGGGTTGAGTGAGATCCCATACTTCCTGCATCTCTCAAAAATCTACCTGAGGTGACGTAAGTGATCACCTCTGCGTTTCGAAAACACAGTTATGTCATCCAAGTATACTACCATGCTTTGTCCTATTAGACCTCGGAAAGCTATGTCCATAGCCCATTGGAAATTTTCCCCAGCATTTATCAATCTGAAGGACATGCGCCTGAAAGTGAAAGTTCCCCACTTATTCTGGAAAGTAGTTTTCAATATGTTGGGTTCAGCTACTAGCACTTGGTTATACCCAGAAAAACCATCCAACAAGGAGAACATCTCTGATCCGGATACTTCTTGCAATATATGTTCCATAGGGGGAACCAGGTAGCTATATTTTTCTGAGGCCCTATTTAGATTTTGGAAATCCATGCACAAATGGATCTCAACGGATGTTTTTTGTACCGGAACTAGATTTGATACCCAAGTGGAGTGCCGAAATTTGAAGATTATGCATGCATCCAAAAGCTTGTTAAGTTCTTTCTGAATCATTGGTTCCAGTGTAGGATGTACTTTTCTTAGCTTTTTCTGGAAAGGCTTCACTCCTTCCTTCATAGGGATCACATGTTGAATAATTCATGTCATAAGTACGCAGTTCATCATATGTCCAAGCGAAAACGTCTCGGTATTTCTAGAATAGTTGGATGAAAGCTTGCCTCTCCTAATCGGAACAATCCTTCCAGAGGTTGACGAACTTTGGGTCCTTATCTGTCCCTAAGTTTACCTGTCGATGTGCTAGAGTGGAACTCTGTATTTTAGTGTTGGGGGGCCCGCAGAAACGGTTTTGCAGATCAAACAATTTTTCAAGCAACACTATTCCCTTGGGCATGGGATTTTCCTTGCGTTTCTCTTGTTCTTCCTGCAAGGATTGATCATTTTCCGCTTCCTCTATCACTACATCTTTGAACACCTCGGTGCTGAGCATGAATTCAATTATCTGTTGATCATCATCAAAGATGCGTAAATTAGTGATGTTATCTGGCACAGATGGTTTATACACTATTTCAATAGAAAAATCATCCCTTAGAGGGGTGACCCTAGCAGCAGCGTTAGCCAGAGTATCAGCTGCCGCATTATGTATTCTAAGCATAGATTTAATACCAAATGCATCAAAGTCAGAAATTAGACGCCATACGTCTTTTTGTTAATCTTTTAAGTGCGGAGACAAGAAATGGATGGTATTGCGTACCTGACGAGTGATGATTTTGGAATCTTTGATAACCTTTAAGTATCTCACCTTTAGGTCCAACGCATTTTTGAGTCCGAGTACTAAGGCCTCATATTTGGCGGTATTGTTGGTGCATTGAAATTCTAGCCGGCATGAGATCAGAAAATTGTTCTTTTGGGGGTCCAATAGGATGCAGCCCGTGCCAACTCCATCATGCGTCTTGGAACCATCATAATACAAGGTCCATACATCATCTTCTAGTTTCTTTGGAGCCATGGGTTAGGGAGAGATTTTAGTTTGGTTTATGATGGGAACAACTTGGTCTTCAGTGACAAGCATTAGCTCTGATTGGACGTCTGGGCTTACTGGGGATTGAGGGGGGTGGTAACATCCGAAGATCGCCTCTAAGAAACACATGTCGAGCTCTTCTTGGGAAAATCTGACAAGTTCATTGGAAGCGTCCAAGTCAGTCACAGTATGTTTCATATAAGGTTCACTTTCAACTCTGATTTGGTTGTTTCGACCCTTGTAGGGAAGCCATAGGTGAGACCAATCGGTAGTGAAGTACCCTTGTAGCTTGTTGGACCAGTCCTTGCTTAGCAAGAGACTGTAGGCTTCCGAGATGTCTACGACTACTATGTATATGCACTGGTGGAATCTGGAGTCAGAGGATAGGAGGATGATGACATTATTTATTTCACCTACAGTGGGCACTTGCGATCTGTCAAGCTGAATAATCCTAGCATCAGTTTTCTCCAGGCGAATGTTTAACTTTTTATAGACAGATAGGGGCATGACATTTGTGGATCCGCCAGAGTCAACCAAGAAAATATGGACGCTAAAGTTAAAGATTTCAAAAGATAGGAGAAAGGGGGGAGTAGATCCCCTAGAATTCGCATTTATGGCGTTCACAATAGATTGGAAGCTTGGACTAGCTTGGGCAGATGTCTTGCTCACAGGTTTGGTTGTTGAGGCATTAGCGAAGGCTTTGAGAATAAGCTCTCGTTGGTTGGTGATGCGAGCGAGCTCATAAAGGGAGATGTTGGCTCTAGTTTTCTTCATGTCTTCAACAATGTTATAACTAGAGTCAGAGTGTGGACTAGACTCGGTGGGGTTTTTGGGCGACCCTACCAGCAGTTTTTTCTTTTGGTTTACTTGGGTGTTGCTAGGAGTGGCCTTCTCAGGAATAACAGCTTGGTGCTCATTCCCTGGGGGTAATATTTTACATAAGAAGACCCTCTTCTTCTCTTCGAAGGACTATTTAGGAATCGTTCCTTTCCTTCTTAGGCCATAGTTTTGCACAGGCTTGGCTTTAGGATCGTCGGCCACGTTAATGTCAGTGATGGTATGGGTGCTTTCCCCACAGATCACATCAAACGCGAGGACAGTAGATCCTGGTTCTTCATCTAGGGGCAGATCTTCTTCATTGTCAGAGACATCACCTTCGCCTGCATCCCCTAGGTTTTTATCATCTAGGATTTTATTTACTACCGTAGTCATGATGCCAATCTATTAGGGGCATGTCTTCTCGGAGTGGGCGGCCTGGTGGAAAGAACAAAAATTATCTTTTCCGATTTCTTCCACGTTAAGAACAACGTTTTTGTTTGATGGAGGCTGGTTGATTGTGGGGGTATTATTTCTGAAAAAATTCTTTTGCATATTGGTGCCAGTAGCAGGTTCAATGCCTTTTCTCTTTAGATCAGAGACTTCATTGGTTAATAACTTAAGGGTCTTTGCTATGCCCTCGAAGTCAGAAGTATCTTTGTCTTTCTCCCCGGTTTTGAGTGTGGAAGACTGGTTCTTCTTCGAGTTGGGTTTGTGATCATCTCGACCTTCATGGTCGATGACTCCTATGGAAAGCATGTCTTTTTCTATGGCAAGATTAGTGGCGTAATTTGCTGCAAGGGTAGCCCTAGCCTCGTGCTTTACGAATATGATGATGTCTCTGGGAAGAGCCTTTGTGTAGTAGTCTATGGTGATGGAGTCATCCAATGCCAAGTTGGGGGGGGGAATTTGTTCAATATGGTGGTGAAATGCTGATTAAAATCTCTGACCTACTCTTTCTTTTGGCACTTGAGTGTACTCAATTCTGTGAGAAGCATGGAGGGGGTCTTGTCCTCCGAAAAATTCTGTAAGAAAGTGCGATGAAATTAATCCCATGAAGTTATGGAAGCACTTTGGAGAGAGAAATACTAGGTGGTCGCTTTGTTCTTAAGGGTATGGGGAAAATATGGCAGGTGACATCATCTGTTTGGACTCTCATTATTTGCAGTGAAAGGTAGAATTTGCTTATGTGGTCTTCGGCCAGCATACCTTTCTTAGGTTCAAACTTGGGAAGGTGTTTTTCAGGATGTCTAGGCATGTCATGGAGGGGGCCTAGGATATCTAATGGAGATTGATCCATCCAAGCAAGCGGTTGTACCCGCCTAGCTTGTTCGTGGTGCCTGATTTCATATTCAGATTCACTTCCCACACCCGACGCGGATGCTTCCCCTTCATGGTGAGAGTGCTCATCTTGACGTACCTCACGATTTTCCATATTTCTAAGGTATCTCTAATTGTAGATAGGGGTTCTATTTTGGTTTTGATGGCGGTGGGTGGCATGGTGACCTTGGCCACAACCTCTATCTCCTCAACCTCTATTCCCTTGGCCTCTATTTCCCTTTCCCCCTCCTGGTGGACGGTGGACCTGGTTGTTGTTATTTTGGGTCTGGTCAGGTTGAGGGCCAGGATGGGGTCCATTCATGTTGATATCTTCCTCTTCTACTCCTTGGGGCTCCATAATAGGTTCATTATTTTCAACTATTATTGCGAGGTATTCAACCATTAAATTTATCAACTGGGGCAGGGAATTTACAAGGGCACCGTTGCGAGTGAGGTTAGTAGTAGGGGTCCTAGTATGGGTCAGAAAACTCATGACTGGAGTGAATTGAAAATATCTGATGAGGCTGTGGGCAACCGGGTGCAGAACTCTTAATTGATCCCTGGTAACCTCATAATAAGGAGCTTCCTCCCCTTGGGCATCTTCCAAAGGGGGAGGACCAGTGTCATCGTGTATGGCCTCCCCTTGGAGATTTTGTAACGGAATATTACTCGTGTGCTGGGAGGCTTCCATTCAGGCCCTCCTTCTAGCACCAATTCTGTTGACGAGCAAATCTGTCCGGCCAACAGCAGGGGATCTCCCTGGTAAAAAGTCCCAACTAGACTCTAAAGCATTTGGAATGGGGATCCCATCCAGGGTGTGGGTCTGGCTACCGCTCAGTTCTCCTTTCTTTGGGTCTCAATAGTACTTCAATGACCCTACAGACACACGCTTATTCGGATGATACAAGACACATGATTGATGAATTGAATGAACATATAACACTATGCATAGCAAGTTGAACAATAAAGAATGGAGCCAAAGGAAATGTTGTCAACATCATATCATTAGGGTCATGCTTGTACGTTGTTCTAACCACAGAAGAAACAATTCTTTATGGTAGAACACCCTTCACTTCCTTAAGTGGTTTTGGTGATAATATAAATTTCAGTAAACAAAGTCATTAACATTCATTAAGAAAGCAAAATAAACTTAACACCATTAACAGATGTTTAGAAAACTATCATGCATAAATGATGTCATTGGAAACATAGTTTCATTAATAAAAAGATGTTAGAAACTAAAAACAGAATACTCATAGTGTTCATACATTTACCAACATCAGATCCAACAATGGAGTTAACAAATGCTTGTATTCATACTCAAAAATGTGTAGTCCCTCTATACAATGCTCTATAACCCTTTGAGTCCCAAAAAAAAATATCCTTACAATCTTCCCGAAGGAATTTTTTATAGACCAAAACTTGCCCTTTGGGCTTCTCGACTTTTCGCCTTCCTAACTGTTGGGTTGCCTTGCAACCTAAATGGAGGATGCAACTTGCGACCCAGCTAGACAGTGCGACATGTGACCCAGTTGAACAGTGCGACCTGTGACCCAGTTGAATAGTGTGACCTGCGACCTCCTGCAATCTGATCATGGGAGTGTGCGTGTGATTTCGAGGTCAGGGGCATCAACTTGTTGCTCCTTGAGAAAATTCTGCCATGCGCGATAATCTGCGGCTACTGGAAAGATTAAGGGAACTTCTTCCCTTAACCAGTGCAGGCACTCCATGGTGTTTAGAATCAGAGTCTCTCTCTTGAGTGTGACCTGGTTAGCTAAATAGGTTAGTTTAGTGTAGATCCAAACTGGTTTAACGATGAATTTAACCAAGTTATCTTGCGATGCGGCAAGATCAGGAGTAGCAGCGGCTTGCCTGATAGGTTGTAGAAATGTTTGAATCTCCTGATCTACCTATCCCCATGTATTTTCCTCGCTCAATTCACCCAGAGATGGAATGTGGTGTAGTTCATGCATTGAGTCGATGCCACTGATCAAATGCTCATATGCGGCCATCACATTTTCTAGGTCTTTGGAGAGCTTTTCCTTGGATTGTATCTTGATACGAATTTGGACCTTGGCATCCTAGGTGTGAATCCAGTCTCTCTTGGACAAGTTTTCTAGAGCCTGTAGGTACCGACCTGTCCATTCTATCATTCTGTCCGAAGCGATGGAGGCCTCTTTCAGTTTTTCACTCCTCTGTTTTGTCTCTACTTGGGCTCTTAGTAGGGGGGCGACTGTTTGTTTTATAGTGAACATCTCCCCGTAAACCTGCCTCATGGTGACCTCCAGTGTCGCCAACTCTCTTTGGAAGGTGAGCAATACTTCGTTAATAGGAGTATTTCTATCTTGAAGCTACTGGATTTCCTCCCTTAATGCTCTCTTTTCTTGCTCCGCCCTGGCTTCCCTTTGTTCAGAGTCCTGTAACCTATTTTGCAGAGAGAGGATCTCTCTACTCATTCGGCTCACATTTTCTTCTGTGGCTGTGGAAAAATTAGTGTCGACCGATGCTATCATCACTGGGTTGGTCCTATTGTCTAGGACTATATCTTTCTCTGTCGTGCGTGTGAGTGGGGCAGAAGGGTTCCGTGCTAGACATTTCTTTTTTTCCTGTCAGATTTTGAAAGTGAACTGATCATAAGTGAGCCTTGTAAGGTTAAACACTTCCTCTTCTTGTCCTTCAGAAGAGCTCGGCTCGGAGAGTGCAAAAAGCGTATTAATTATAGGTACTTCAATGGGCTACAGCTCAGTTTGTAATTCTGTGACTGGAGGAGATGTCTTGATGTCCTTTAATCTTTGATCCTCCGCTTCTTTTCTTTTCCGTTCTTCCTCCGCTTTCTGAAGCCGCTCCACCTCTGCCTTGTCCTGTTATGCTTTCTTCCTGCGCTTTGCTTCTGCTTTTGCTTCTTTTTCTTCCTTTCTCTTGTGTTCAGCCTCCACCTGATCTAATTCACTTTTGAGCTACCGTTCTGCCTCATCCTTTGCTTCTTGTTCTTCCCTTCTTTTTCCGGGCATCCTCTGCCTATTTCTTTCTTTGTTTTGCTTTCATGTTCTTTCTATGCTTATCTTCATCTTCTTTTACCTTCTTTTTAGCTTCCAGCTGAGTTTTTGCTTCTTATTCTTTCTATTGGGTGGTAGTGTTTTGACCCGTGCTGGTTCGAGGCTTCTTGGCCTGGGAAGAAGAGGCGCCTCCCAATTTGCGGATTCTTTCCACCAACGTGTGATCATTTGGATTTTCCTGACCAGACCATGCCCCCAGGGAAAGTTCCCTGTCCGTGTTATACTAGTTTCTTTTCTCATCCTCATATGGGCTTTCAGTATGTTGGTAGCTCCATTTGAACTTGGCCCATTTGCAGTGATCAGGGACTATCCTCTCAGGGTCATATTTCGGGTGATCCAAAGGCCCCAGGTGGAAACTTCGCATTTTTTCCGCTTCTGCCTCTACCTCTCTGAAATCCTTGATTGTGTAGGCACAAATGGTGATCGAAAGTGTAGGCCATGAATTTTTCTTACCTTTAGTCAGGACCTTAGAGAAACTGGAAGTCATCTGATAACAAACTTCCTGAAGAAGCATCTTATCCGTAACAAATCGGGGCAGGGCATGAGGAATCTTGAATGAACCAAAGACTCGAATAAAGGTATATTCTGCAAGTGGAAACCAATGTGCCACCTTGACTAACGTCTCCATGGATTTCCAGGACATGCATGGGGTATCTTGACCAAACAATTTCCTGTAGAGCGCTGGGATGAAGAGGTGTGAGATTGACTCTATATCTTGCTTATACCTAGAGTCCCAGAATACCTTCATTTCTATGTGAACTGGGCGTGCCTGCTCTAGCTCCCAGTTATGTGCCCATCCCTCAAAGTGGCATCGGGAACAAACAACATCCAATAGGTAGGAAGCCATGTAAAATTCAAACGAATATCCCTCCTCTGGTGCTAGTGCCGAGGATATGTTTGTCTGGAGAGACGCCATTAGCATGCTGGCCCAATTGAAATGAGTGTCATGCACAGTGACATAGTTCATCAGGGATAACCAAGTGCCACTGAAAGTGATTGCATCAGGATGACCATATATCCTACAAAGAATAGTTGCCACTAGCTTATATACCTTCCTAAGGCCCGCCACTGGATATTCTTGATCTTTCTTGACTTTGAACTTTTCGGGTTCCTCCCACCACCCCCTCGAGGTATCTGCTATGGCGACTACATGGGTGGTGGCCCATTCTTCTATGAAGGTTTGTTCTCGTTCCAACAGCACATATTAAAATTTAGCATCCGAGCCCTTTATAGTTGCAAAAGCTTTGCCTTCATGGTCTCGAAATAACCACTTTTTTGGATCGGTATTATGTATGATCCATTAAATGACTTCCGCACATGGGAATATAGCAGGGTGGGAACCTGCATAGTGAAGCTTTGACCTTTTAACCTGTATATATACTTGCGGGTTAGGGAGGTCCTCTGGGAATTCTAGTCGTGCAAATTCCTGGTATACTTGATACCAACTCATGGTGTCTCCTTTGGGAAATGTACATGTTGTATCCCTATAGATCGGGGGTGGAGACATTGGTATCTCCATTTCTATGTCTTTTATCTCTGGGCTCTTTTTTTTCTTGCGAACTGCTGGAGGTCCCATGTCACTCGAGTATGAAGAGATGGAGATGCACTCTAAGTCTGTTTCGAATTCACCTAGTATGTTCATAAAAGAATCCCAGGATAAGAAAGTTGCCATAATGATAAAAGCCTAGGTACATCTTATTAAATTTACCCAACTGAAACCATAGGAAAGGGCGAATTAGCGACTTGTGACTGGGTCACTGGGTCGCTAGGGCCGCAAGGTTTAAACTTTCATAAGGTAGCGACCCTGCGAATAGGCGACCCTGCGATAAGGTCGCGAGGTCGCTGGGTCCCAAAGGTTTGACAGTTCGTAAGGGTGCGATCCTGCGACTTGGCGACCGAGTCGCTGGGTTGCAAGGGCCGCAAACATCAATTTCGAGTGTAGCTGCGACTTGGTGACTCATCGACCGGGGTCGCTGGGTCGCAAGGGTTGTGAAGTCGCAAGGGTCAGAGGTCACGTTAGGGCTGGCCAGGGATTTTAAAAAGCGACGTGGCCCTTTGCTTCATGGTAAAAATTTCCTTTTTAACTTAAAAAATGCAAGGATTAAGTGGGCAACCCAAAACATGGAGGTGAAGTGGTTCTAGGAGAAAAACAAACACAAGGGAGGCTGGGTGACTTCTGATTACAAAACTATGAAAGAAGGAGTAGGGTTTGGATAATTTGGGCATCTCAAGTTCCAAAGAATCAGAAAAGAGGAATGGTGGGTGGCTTAAAAAAGGGCTAAGGTAAAGGTGACAGGGCAACAAAAGGAAGAAATGGAACAAAGAAGGGGCTCCAAAAAATTTTAGAGGGTGAATTTTTGGGAGGGTGTTGTAGAGGCTACAACAAGTCCCACATGTGGAACCAGTGCAGAGCATCTCCTGCCTACATCAGATCTAGATGTGGTAAGTGGTTTTCCCACCACTTACTTTATTCTCATACCATCTCACCATAGCTTAAAGTGTGAGATATATTTGGTGCCTTGGAGAAGCACCCATCATGTTGCAAAATATCCCTTTTTCCTCGAAGGGAGTGGCCAAATTCATAAATTTTTGTGGCCCAATATTGGCCATGAGGCTTACAAGATATAATACTCCTCCTTGGAGTCATGTTCTGCATAAACATGGTGAAAGAATGCATAAAATCAGAGTATAAAACATGTGTAACAAGAGCATGTTCTCCACCAACAATCCTCCTCATATCAATGGAGTGGTGCATAGATCTATCCTCTTCCTAAAGAGATAAAGAGAGGGTTTAGTTAAATCTCTCATAGATTTATGTTGTTGCTCCATCTCCACAAGGTTCATGCATCTTTGACAATGTTGATATAGTTCTTTCTCAAAGCCCTCCCAATAGTAGCTCCTCAAGATGATGTTTTTGAGCTTCATAGAATATGTGTGGCTGAAATAGAACTCTTCATAAGCCCTTTGTAGTAACTTCTCCTTGAGCTTGGAGGCTCTAGTCAAGAATATCCTACCATGATTATAGATGACTCCATCTAAGATTGAATAGCTCTCATCATGTAGCAAGTCATCAAGAACCATGCAAGTGTGAATATCCTTGGAATATTCCATGAGTAGTTGGGATTACCAATATGGATCCAATTTTCCCAACAATGAAAATGTTGATAATGTGTCATCTGAAATGTCTCCCATGTTGCTTCTTTCCTCCTTGACATTTCCCATGTCAAAGGTGTATGTTGGAAGGTCATGCATACCACTTTTCTCCTCCATGACATCTCCCATGCCAAAGGTATAAGGTGGAAGGTTGTAATTCCTCCCTTGCTGCCCTTCTTGCATATGAACATGCTCAAAAGAAAATGGAATTTCTTGGAAGTTAGTCTCCCATGGAAGGCTATCATCTATCCAAAACCTCCTTGGTTTTTCCAAAGTATGCATGTGTGACCACCATCTCTCATCATGTATGGAAGAGTGCTCTCCAAATAAGTTTGTCTCTTGATTCTCCATAGTCAAATATTGCCTTCCTTGCTCCATAATGGTGTCATTATTCATCCTTGCAGCATCTTTTCTCAACACAGTATGAGATGAGAGAATGGATAATGGTGATAAGGGAAAAAATACTTTCCCTCTCCTTGAGCCTTCCCCATACTCTCAGCGCTATAGTATGGTCTTCTAGTGCTCCCTTACTCTTTGGATCTATGAAAGGAGCATCAATTCATGAAACATATTTCACCAAATATGAATCAGGTGGTCTCCCAGGTGGTTTGCCACAATATAATGATGTCTCATGGCTCATTCCCATGTGAATAACAGATGGGAACATCTTATGACTGCTTCCACTGCACAAATCCATCTCTGATTTTTGTGTGGAAGTCTCATGATAATGGGGCATCACTCTTATGGATGTAAGAGTGCTTTTGATTGGAGAAATTTCCCCACATTCTTCTCCATGTAATAATGGATCACCTCCCATCATATCAGCGTTGTGATCATTCATCTTCTCTCCTTCACCTACCTTTTGCAAGATCTCACAGTCTAAGGTGCTTCCTTTAGATGTAGTTAACTCATGAACACCCAACATCTCCTTGGTGTCAAGAGTCCTGATCACAAAGGATTGATCTATCATAGTGTGTGTTCCCAAAACTAGATACAATGTTGGAACACATTCCCTCCATTGTTTTGTCTCATTGTCTATCATCATAAACACATGCTGCTCATTATCTTCATGTGTAAGATCCTTGGGGCCTTATTGAAAAGATACAAGATCCCTCCTAGTGGAAGCAATTACTTCATCTCCATCCCCCAATAGATCTCCTCCTGCTGTCACAGCGCTGGAGGGTCTTTCTGTCAATGGAGCATGCCTCATCATTAAGATATCCTTTCTCTTGATCTCTCCTTGAAAAAGGAACACCCATGTCTTCCTCTTGAGAATAATGTTCTTGCTGAAGTGGAGCCTTTGGCCTTGGAAAATTAGGTAGAATATCTTTAACCCCCTCAACAATGTTCTAAAATGGAGTTATATTCAAAGATCCTTCCATCTCATACAAAGGTTCTAAATTCTTGGGCTTAGTTTGCTCACCCAAAGAGATATCATATGGCTTAAAATAAAATCTTTTCACTAACCTCCTAGTGAACTTTGCATAAGTAGAGATATTTACATTTATAAATGAAGAAGATTCAAATAACCACCAGGCATAAGCCTTACCTTGGAGGTGCAACACTACTACTCTTATGGCTTCTTCTTCTAAAACTTGATGCAGTTGGAAATATGTGTCTAGCTTCTTTACCCAAGACTTGGTTGAGTTGGTGTAATTTGACATTCTTGGAAGTTCGGTGCCTAAAATCCATAGGAGAGAGGAAGAATGGCTTCAGCTAGGGTTTCTGCTAGGGCTCTACAAAACCCTACCGCCGCCACGGATGTTGACCTTGGAGGCACAGTCCCAGCGTGGGCTCCTCTCGATATCGACGTAGCTGTCTCACATCTATTATCGTTGTTTCTGAGGTAGTCCTCCCATCAGTTCTCGCTGTCTCTGAGGAAAACGGTGGATCAAAATCTCCCGATGCACAAGAGGCTACTACGGTGTTTTCTCTCGGCTTCGAGCCCCGGCGCCTAGTTTCAAGAGATGGAAAACACAATCCGCGAAATCGGCTCACAAAACAAGAACCCCGGGACATTGGCAAGTTTCAAACAGGGGTATACAGCCGACTATTCTATCCGGAACTACCCAACTTTGGAAAAGAGGACGCTGCTAAGAATATTGCCCATGGCTATTCCGTTGTGGACATGAAGATCTGACGCCTTTGGGAAAGGAAGAAAGCCGAAAACTACAAGGGTTCTCAAGGGCCTTTGGGTTTGAATGCTGTTGGAGGCGGGACTGGATCTGGTCTCAGATCCGTGAATTTGGGATGATTTTTTGCTGACTATGGCAAGAAATATGAGATCGGTCTCTTGATTTCTCCTCCGCCTCAGATGAGAACAAAGGAGTCATGGTCCGAACAGCAGAACCTCCTGCCAGCTCGAAAAATAGAGGAAGCAGAGACGATGCAAGATGGGGAATAGAAGGGCGCTCCTCAAGTTGTTTCTTTAGAAAATTATTCGACTATTTACACTCAGCATAGCTCACCCTCTGGCTTTCAAATCTAGATCTTACTTCTCTCAGGAAAAATGCTATTGCTTTGGGTGTCTGCTTCAGATCTGGTGCTTAACCTCCTGCGAGAGCTTGAGCTCAGGTTGGGTATCCCCTCGGCCCTTCTGAGACTGACTTACGAAGGTAAATAGCTCGAAGAACCTCTGCCCTTGACTTATTACAGTATTGAAAGAGATGCTTTAGTGATGCTCACCTTACGACGCTGCGAGGAGGAGCATCTGGGTAGACCTCCTCGGCTCCTTCTTTCTCCTATAAAGATGTGGTTCATGCACAACCCTCCAAGAAGACTGCCAAACTAGCTAAGGCTCCCAAGCCTTTCTTGGTGGATAAAATGGAAGAAATTACCTCCATTTAAATTACTCATCCATCTCTGGATGATCAATATCAGACGTTTGCAGATACATCCATCATATGCAGATTTAACGGACTATGGCCTCGTACTGCCGATCTATACCAGTGGCTCTACTCCAACTGGACCAACAACTGCAAGGTCTTCTTCTGCTCGAACGGCTTCTTCATTGTCGCCTTTGCCTTCAGCGATGATTACAAGAAAGCCTTAACGGGAGGCCCTTGGTTCTGGGGATCAGCGGGACTTTTCCTCACCCCCTGGTTCCCTGATTTTGACCCCTCGTCTACTTTCATCACCAAGCTTCCCATTTGGGTCCGTCTTCCAAATCTCCCTGCTCATCTATGGCATTTCGCTGTCTTCCAAGGGATTGGGGATGCATTAGGCCGCTTCCTGGCAACGGACACCTCTCGAGGGGAGAAAGGAATATATAATTTTGGCAGAATATGCGCAGAAATGGACATTAGTAAAGGGATTCCTGATCAGATCAACCTCAAAATTGGGGAATTTCATTGGACACAAAATTTAGACAATGAGAACACTGCTTTCATATGTTTCCATTGCCATCAAACAGGGCATCTTCAGAATACTTGTGCGACATTCCTTGACAAAAGAAAGAATATCCCGCGCAAATCCAAATCCAATAACTGAAAACCATGTCATAGACCTCCAATGGATGACATAGATTCCTCTAGCTCTGATGAGGAAGACATAGAGGTGGAAGAGGAGAATCGGGACCACCCGAGGGATGCACCCCCAACAAGCCCAGCGGATCCTGTTGCTCCCCCGATTTCGCAGAAACACACTCATGAGTCTTCATCCTCAGATTCAGATAAGGAGACTCCTCCTTCTGCGCAGAATAGTTTGTAAGTGGTTCCCGTCCAGCCAGCTCACAATGGCTGGGTCACAGTCAGTAAAAATAAAGGGAAAAAATGTCGATTGGGAGATTCTACCCATTCTGGGTCGACTCCCTAGTCTAGATCTTTATTTTATGATCTTCTTTTTATCTTTTTTCTTATGTCGTGGATGTTCATTGGGACTAAGGTTGATAGTTTATCATTTCCGGCTCCCTTGCTCTCTTGCTTCGTTTCTGTGCAAGCTTTGATTGTACTATATTTCTTTACTTAATAGAATTAGTCTTATTCAGAAAAAAAAAAGATTTGGTTGAGCTCTTGGGTGATCCATCAAATGTAGGTAGAAAATTCCTACCCAAAGTGTGCTGCATGCACCCTCTTCTTCTCTTGTATATGTTGGATCTTCTCTCTTCTTTAAGTTGACAAAACTCTAGGAAACTTAGATTCTCTCTGAATCTTTTAGACTAAGATTCATATTCTTGGAGATAGTCACCAAGAGTCTCCTCTTTCAGTGTCTCTCCTCTTGCTTCTCCTCTTGATAGGAATGTAGGCATGCTACAATGTTGTAGATCTGATTGTGTGGCTAAATTATCACACACACAATATGAAGAACTGGGGCTTCCTTCATGTGAAAATATCTTTAAAGGATCTGCATGTCTTTCATTCCTAATTCCCCTGATTTCACTCTTCATCTCATGCATAGTATGGAACAGAGTTTTTGAGAACTCTTTCCCTTTCATTCTTCCAGATAAAGGGGTTTGACCCTTGTCTTATTTGTCTTAATTGTAATAAATCTTATTCTTTTGTCTTCCCTTCATTTGAAAAGACATATTGGCTTCTTAGAATGCACAGGTTGTGCCAAGATCATTGCTCCAATACCACTGTAATATCCCAAATGGGAAAATGCAGCAATAGTAAATAGCTAAGCATTCAAATAACACAGATCATCACGATATTTGCAGGAGGCCAATATCGAGACCCTTCTTTAGCATTTATAATATAAAATCAGATTTATAAAGAAGCCCATAAGATGTACAAGAATAAATAAAAGTCTCCAATGAAGAAAAATCCTCAAAAAGAGGTGTAACAACCATACAAATGAGCAGAAACTGCCTTGACAACATTATTTTTATTATGCTGCAACAGCTATTGATTACAAATTAGATCTAGAGAAAAATAATGCATGAACATTTAGATCTATGACAGATCCATACACTATAAATTCTCTACTTCAAATACCCCTTGGGTTTTTCAGCAATACATGAAGCACATGGAGTAGATCTAAGATCTAAAGCTACAAATTTGCAGAAATCTTCAAATTTATAGGAATATTCAGATCTGATATGATGTATACAATATAATGACCCTCTGTAATGGATCTCAAAATTGAAGGTTAGATCCCCAACACATTAGAAACACTCCTCCAAAATTTTATGCCAAAATTCCCTACAACAGCACCTACAGAAAAACACAGATCTAGAAGTAAAACTACACTGTAGGGTTTAAGATAAGTTTGGCCTGATGCCAAGATCTAGATATGGTGCTCCAATGATCCAATACTCTCTTGCCAATGGAATAGAAGACTTTCCCACTAAAAAGAGGCACTAGATTGGCCTATATCTTAGTAGATCTAGCCTCCACTTGTTGCAGCTTACAAAGACAGCCAAACCCTCAATAGGATCTGCATTGTAGTTGGAAGTAGAAGCTTGGCCTTCAGCCATATAGTGAACAAGAAATGCAAGATCTTCCTAGAGGCCTCTCAAGGAAAGAGATGGGATTCCTAAACAGGATATCCTTGTGCTAAACAAATATATTCTCTGCTAAACAACAAGGAGAATGAGATATGTCTAAATAGACAATATACTCTAAAAAATGTAATCATATCAGCAACCTTCTCATGTTGTCTTCCTCTTCCTTTTATAAGTTGAGAGCTTGTAAACCCTAAACCACCTTCATTGAAATGGATCCTTTCACATGAACCATATCCATCTAAAACTGCATTGTGCATCATTGATGGCCACTCCTCCAAGACAGCGTTGTTGATTTGGTCATGTTTGACCCAGTCAAAAAGTTCAGTCCCTTTCACACCTAAGGGTGCTCATTTAAATAGCCCAGATTTAGCTTTGTTCACATGTGGAATTGATTTATATATTGTTTTAGGAGCTTTTATAATCCTCCTTTACACATTTATTCACGAAACAGAAAAGTAAAACATAATTGAATATTCCCATTAGCTTGGGCTAACTGGGAATATTACACAGAAGGCATGCGAAAAGGCCTAGCATGATAGACACATTCGACAAAAGGCATTCAAAGAAGGAGAGTTAGTTTTTTTATATGATAGTTAGTTTGCACGCCACCCATGATATTTTAGGAAGAATTGGATAGGGCCTTACATTGTGAAAGAGATCACCAATGGGGGTGCGGCGCGCTTGGCCACATTGCACGGTGAGAGTCTTCCCAGATACATCAACGGAAGCCAACTGAAGCTGTAAAAGGATAAACTTGTGCCTACCAAATGACTATATGGCTAGAGAATGGAAATCCACCATTCAACACACTGCGCAGAGGACATACGCAGGCAGGTGTGACAGGAGCACAGAGGTAGTGCGTAGTAGGAGAAACTAGTCATTGGAACAGTAAATCTGGGTGAAAAAATGATTTTACCATTGGATGAAGCGGGTTTTCTACATTTAATGAGGAGATATTATGGGTTTTTTGACCATTTTTACAGGGATAAGGTGTAATTAATGAGTTTCATACTTTTTTTACCATAGATCGCCTATAAGGAAGGGCGCGAGTCATATTATGTTCCATTGTTGTTTGAATATATTGTGTCTTGAAATTATTTGTGAGTTGCATTGTGAATTCATTTGTGAATACTATATGTTTGGTTGTGAGAACCCCGCATCCGACGTAAGAAACCGGAATTAATTTTTAGACCAAGGATGATGGCCATGAACCCTGAGCGTGCCATCTGAAGAGCACTTTGTGTCGCTCACAGTATCTATGGAGCTTGGGTCCAATGATTTTCATGAAGTAATACCTGAGGTGCAAGATGTAGTTTCGATGCCTACAAAAGGAAATATCAAGGTGACTAAGGGCTCAACATCAATACTGAGGACATCCCCAAGACATGTTACGTCCCCAAGCCAAGAAATGAAGGATAGGTCCCCTAGGGGTGACCCAACCAAGAGACCCATGAGGGCCACTGAGGAGGTCGTGCTCATCGATTCAATTTCATGGCGGCCAAGTATGTCAAGCCTTGTAGACCCTCTGTGTGAGTCCCAAAGGATGTATAAGTGGTGCGCAACTACCTACAGATGCTACTAATCACACAGGCAGACACTTTTGAAGGGGACATGTTTGGAAAAATCCCCCTACTGAAGTTTGATGATTATGACCTGGTGAATGAGTAAAATTTCCCTGAGCTAGCGCTTAAGTATTACCTAGAGTGCGTGTTGTATGACGATGTTGTGAAGGTAGAACCAATGCCCTAGGCACAAAGGCTGAGAAACGTCGAGATTCTCAATTTTCTGAGGATCCCTCACTTCTGAAGGTACCCTATCACCAAGGTTTGTGTATGCCAGCTGCTGGCACTGGTGCACGATGGGTGCTCATGGATTTAGAATAGAATTCCAATTAATGCCATGCTGATCCGCCAGATCACCAACCTACCCAAGAAGGGGCCCCATCCTATGGCCCAGTATGAAAAGACCTAGGAGCTGAAGGTTGTTGCCCGGGTTAAGAAATATTACAAGGTATGACAAGACTCTTGGGGAATCCTAGTACAGTAGCTCGAAGACCCAATAATATTCCTAGGAACCTTAATCCTAGGTTGTAATCTAATGCGCAAGTGCCACCCCAAGGTGGTCCCTGCACATGTCATCGTAGTAGCAGGACAATGCAGAAATGGGGTCAGCTACAATTGGTCCAATTACCTATGCCAAGAGTTTTTGGACAACGTGTGCGAGGCACAGGATGAAGGGAAGAAGTTCTGTTATTCGTGGTTACTCTTGTTAATTGCTTTAGTGGCATGGGAGACACCAGAGGGCGCAGTTCTCCCAGAGGTTAAACCTGGTGTGTGCGAAGGGGCGTGCTACACCAATTTGTGGGATTCACCAAACCAAAGTAGAGTCAAAGAAAATTTCTTCTAGGTTTTTTTTTAGGGCACGCTGGCAGTAGTTATACACTCGAGACCCTGGTTGTCCCAAGCTGCTTATGATGTAATATTCCAAAATTTACATCTCTTTATTTGAACATTAGAGTTCTTACTTATCTTGGTTAACTAAGTAAATAAAGGGGTGGAGGGACCCATAACCCCTTGAGATGAATAAATCCACTACTAAGAGTTTGAACATGGTTAATTAGCTACTAAACATACATCATGGAATAGTGGAGAAGCATATTAATGAATTCAATATTGGGGATCAAACATCATTAATAAAGAACATGGAGAGATGAAGGAGTCAAATAAGATCAAGAAAGAATCAAAGTAATATCATAGAGCAACAAATGATGAGATGATGGAGAGGGTGAACATTAAATGAAGAGATTATGGAGATCATGGAGAGACATCGCAGTTTACATGGAGACCTATGTCCACATGTGCAGCGCATTTATTAGGTGGGCCAAGGCTTGGGAATGCTCACAAATCATATAAGGAAGAGGAAGGAAGCATTGGAAGGAGGCTTTTGTATTATTGATTTGAGATCTGTTTAGATCTGGAATTGTCATTTAACATTCCAAAGCACACTTATGTTGTTTAGCTAATTCTGCAGTGTTGTTTAGCACACATTGTTCCTAATTGGGAATCTCATCCTTGCCCATGGGGGGCTTCAAGTGCCTACTCTGGGAAGGTTATTCTGAACTGCCATTCATCATCAATAACTAGTGCCACATTGTTCCTACTCTTTGCATCCCATACATCTTGAGGAATTATGCATTTCTACATTAGGGATTGAGAGGAGGAGGTTTTCCTTCAGTGTTTTAGCTGAGGAACCAGTGGAGGGTCCATCCTTTTACCTTGAGCTTCAAGATAAGCCTTCCAGTGCTTTAGATCCATAACAGGAATTAGGCAAACCATATCATACTCGCATGGAGCAGCAGTCCCATCAAGGATTGCGTGGTTCAGTCCTCTAGATCCATCGGAAGAGGAAATTTTCCAGTACTTCAGCTGGAAATCCAGTGAAGGATATTCTCCTCACTTTGTGCTTATTGTTTCCATCATTCTTGAGCTGATCATACATATCTTGCAGCAGGCATCAGTCTCCCCCTCCTAGACAGTTTAGTTTGTTCTATTTGTTGTGTATGCAGTAGTTGTCATCTTGAGAGGAGGAAGAAGAAGATAGATCTTGTAATATTCCAAAACTAGCTTACAGATAATTGGAATATAATTTTTTCTTTTTCCACTTAGATATATGAATAAGAGGGTAGTGAGACCCATAAATCTCCTTAGTAGGAATAAAATCACTCCTAATTTGAAAGGGGATCATCTTAGTAGCTGGATAAAGCACCCACATGTGTGAATAGAGGTTGGATCATGTGTATGGGGTCAAGTTTGACCAAATCAACAATGCTCGTATGGAGGGAGTGGATAATCAATAAGAGACAACGCAGTGTTAATGGGAAGAAGCCTCCATGAGAGTAGTGGATTTAATGAGTGGGACCCAAGGTGAGAAGGCTCACAATGCATATAAGGAAGAGGAAGGTAGTCATAGAGGGTATGTTGATTATTATTATGTTTTAGTCTATTATGACTTCTCACAATCTTCAGTTGTTTAGCGGAGACTACTGTGCTGTTTAGCACAAGGGTGTTCCCGAGCAGGAATCCCATCCTCATCCTCGGGGGACTTCTATTACCCACTCAGGAGAGGTTGGTGAGCTGTATATCCACATTCCAGCATTCAGGATAGCTTCAGTCTTCTTATACATCACAGTTTCTTCGAGGGTTGTACTATGTTTGAGGGTAGAAGTCGTGGAGGGATTACAGGGCCATTTTTTGAGCTTGTTTTCAGTGGAGGAATCATTCTTTCCATTGGGAGGCCAGCAAGGGAGGTCCTTGGGCATTATTTCATCATTTGTCACCAGGCGAAGATATTATCATCTCCTACAGCACAGTTTCCCTCATAGACTGTGTTATTTTAGTGAGCATTTGCAGTGGAAGATTCAGTGCATCATTTGGAGTGTTTGTTTCTCAGTAAGGGATCATCATTTCACTTGGAGAGTCCATTGGAGGTGTTCCACACATTTCTACATCAGTTTCAACCACCTCTTTCCAGCTATTCAATTGCATTGAATCTTCAGCCCTAGGGTTGTAGTTCACCATTTTTGTATATTATATATTTCTGGAAACCCTTTTTGGGTTGTCTTGGAAAGGTGCTTGGGAGGCTAGATCTCTATTCCCAGCATTTCTTGATCCTTATCTCAGGAGATCCACATTATTGCACTTTTCCAGTATCAGTTTACCCACTGGGACTACATTGTTTTCTCTCCGGCATTCTACATTGCAGCAACACTCTATGTTTTGGCATAGGTATTCATGGGAGGCTTTTTTGCCTTGATTTTTTGAGTTATGCCCATGTTTATTGTACTTATTTTCTGCTAATTTTATTAATATAATGGCTCCATATTGGTCTCATATATAAGTGTATTGATATTCACTGTTATTTTCCATTTTTATTTCCTATACTATTTCTTTTCCTATTTTGGAATATTACAGTGGTATCAGAGCATAATCTTGGCTCAGCCTGTGTATTTCAGCCAATATTCTATCAGACGAATAAGAAAAATAAGAGATCTAAAATGATGGAAGGAATGATTTTTGCCTCATATCTTTTCAGATCTATGAAGGACCTCTCCAAGGAGGTCAAGCAAATGAGAATGGATAGATGCAATGAGACCTTAAGAGGGTTTCAAGATGAGGAAGGTCCAAGCACTTCCTATCAGCATCAGAAGAAATCGGTATTGCATAGAGCTCCAAAGCAATCTAATATGTCCAATTTCTTTGAAGAGGAAGGTGAAAGGCATGGATATGGAGAAAAATTAGATCATGAGACTCTAAGTGATTATCTTGTAGAGTACAATTCTCAATCAAGGGATTTCAAGGAGAATCTAACTCTCTATCTATTCATTCAGATAAAATAAGAGAGGAGACCTTGCAACAACAATAAAAGAAAAAGACACAATAGATTTCTATTGTCTACATGATCCAGGGTAAATTCTTGATACCCTTAACCAAAAACTTTTACTTCGGCTGATGTGTTAGGATTACAATTTATCAAAAGCATTAATGAACATAAATGAAAATTTTCATGTTGTAAAGAAGAGGAACATAACATGTCAATATCAGCAATCATAAGAACATGTCATTTGATAACGGAGTTCGTCCAGGAGGGACTACATCTCCGGGCCTCGGTGTTAAGATGGTGTAGGTCGTTTCATTAAGTGATGTAAGGAGTGAAGATGTACATGGATGTGTTTTCTCTGACATACAAGGAACATTCCCTCACATAGGAGTGGCTAGACCTCTCTACGAGATGTTCCACTATCAGAACTCTCATTCAAAAGAAGGGCTGCTATCAGTATGACAATAACTCACACATAAAGACTATGAGTATCTCACCAACATGGAAAACTAAGGGATCCAAAACAGCATATATGTGACAATGATTATCTCTCCAACATGGCAGCAAAGGGATCTCAAACATAATACAAATCCATGACAGAAAGTACATCAATAAAAAAACAAGATCCCACAACTCATACATTAACAAGGATATGCACAACACTATGCATCTCAGGGACAAATAAGTACATGAAATCAACACATCATATAACTCATGCTGAAGATTACTAAAGAATGACCTGCTATGCTGCTGGATCTGAAATCACCATCACAATCATGGCATCGAAACGTGTGAAATCAACTGCTCACTCGATGAAAACTAACACCTACAACTCCATTTGAAAAGTGGCCAAAAAATATAAAGCTCAGATGGAAAATATGAACACACCATCAGATTCGTGGTGTCAAATAGTGAAAAATCGACTATCCATTTTCTGAATTATGATGAAGTGAAAATATGGGGAAAAAAAGAATCTTTTAGATACCCACCTAGATTCCTCCAAGATGTTTCTCCATGGGTGGTGTTGTGGATCATCTGCATATCCTTTTCTATTTAATTTTGAAAACTGAAAAATAGCAAAAAAATCTGAATTTAAAAAAAAAAGTATATGTTATGATATAATGTATACTATAGCATGAAAAAGAAATATTTTCGAGTTTCGATTCCAATTAAGTTTATTATTAAACTTTACTTGGATTCGTGTTATCGTTTGATGTTTAAAAATCGAGCAAGTTTTAAGGCGGAAGCAACAAGCCTTGAAGATAATGGGCGGAGATGAATTGCGGAGGTGTGAAGATTTTGTGAGTTAATGGATCAGCTGCCCCCGCAATTGACCCGTTTGACCACGGGTAAAAGTTGATCGACGGCGTGGATGCATTGCAGGGGGGGGCGCAACCAAAATTTGCCGTCGTACTCCAGCAGCCCCCGCGGTGACGTCATAAAATGAGGTGGAAGACAGCTGTACCCCCACGTCAGCGGCTTTACACGTCATTCTAGGCATTTATTATGGCTTTGCGTAGTTGTTAAAAGGTTCTTTTTACCCCGTTTTCAAATTACCTGCTGTCATTTTCCCCTTTCGAGCTGTATCACTATCACCTTTCCGTTTGCTTTCAGTTGTCCGTTAAGCCATGGCAAAACGAGTCTCTCTATCTGGTTTGTCAAGCCCCAATTCCCTCATGGACAGTGAAAAAGACGTCCAGGATACCATGTCTTCTGTAAACCATTTCTTATTGCATCATCAAGTGACCCTAAACACTGAGAAATCCCCTGTTTTTTCTGCCATGAAAAAATCCGGTGTCTTGTCCGCCTGTATCCCAAAAGCCCATTTCTTTCCCAAGTTTATCTCATGGCTGGTCTCTTCAATGTATCCTAGCAAGTGCTTCATAATGAATTCGCAGGGAGAAAACGTTTTGCAGGTATCGACACAGTTAATCCACCAAGCATTATGCTTTCCTGAAAACGTGTCACCACTGCAATTCTCCGAAGATTCATTGGCTCGTTATTTTGAGGACCTTTCAAATGAAGAATTTGACCAATGTATGTCCTGCTTGAGACCAAATTCAAAGGAAGCTCAACTAGAAGGAGAAAAATTTAGTTTGGAATTGTTCAATGCTGAGTATAGACCAATTCTGAGTTGCATTGCAGAGATTTTAGGCAAAGACAATGACCATACAGTCGATAAATCAGTATTGGGAATGTATGCGCTGATGATGAAACCAGGAGTTGTTCTCGACATTCCATATTTCTGGCAGGAGATTGTAAATTCTCAGTTGATGACCTTTCCTCTTACAGGTTTCTTTAAATTCCCGTCATTGATTGTGTATTTATTTTTATATCAAAATGTCGAAGAATTTATGAGTTTGGGGTTGAATATAGTTGATGTTAACAAGCAAAAGAAATCAGTTTTATTTTGGACTGACATGACTAGAAAAGAAGGAAATGAAGCAGGGTTATTTGAGTTTGCTAGTCATTATATGTCTATTGCTTATAAAATTTTGAATGGAGTCCCTCCTCCATGTTTTCTACCAAAAGCCCGGGAATTTCTACAGTTAGGACCCAGTTGCAGATTCGAAGATTGGTTTGTTTTTGAAGAATATTCAGAAATAAGATTGTATGGAGCCAGTATTGAACCTTATAGGCTCCCGACTTTTGTACCTATGCGGCTTTTCGCCTTGGAATTCATAAGACAGAGCCTTAATGTGGATCAGGTGCACTTTCTTCCCATGAAGAAAGGTTTTATGTATAAATTGCCTATGAGTGTGGGACCCTTCGTGGTCAATATGAGGCAAGCTTTTGATGAAGTTTCTAAAATGTTGGAAGAGACACATTTGCTACTAGGAGAAAAATGGTCATATGATCCGCATAGAGTGATTTCCCAGAGAAGAATTGAGAATGGATATTCTGCGTTTTCTCACGTAAGCAGACCTGATCAGGAGAAGCTGGCAAACCCAGGCGAATTAAGTGCATCAAAAACGAGTATTCAAACACCTGTTATAACTGAAAGGGAAAATAAAAGAGGTAGGGATGATGTTGTTGAAGTAGATGATGAAGAGCCGAGAGAGGAAAAGAGAACTAAATTGGCTGAAGATCATTCTTCAAACTCACCTGGTTTTACCTTCCATATCAATGAAGAACAAAATGTCCCCTCTTCTCCTAGAGGCCATGAACTTCACTCAGAGAAGATGCCTTCAGTCAAACAAATATTTACACAGATTGAAGAAAGAAATTAGAGAATAAAAGCTAATGTAGAGGCTCAGGCGGAGCATCATATAGCTGCTGATCAGACTAGGTTGTTGACTGTAATGGACCTTGAAAAGTATCAATTCAGAATGGCTCTAACACATCCAACAGGGATGTCCCTTGGATCTTCAAGCAGTTTCAATGAGGTAAATATAACTATGGATGTCAAGAAGATCCCACTGTGGGATAAGATGAACCTTCATATGCAGACTGGACAGTTAATTGTTAATGATTTAACCAAGACTAATGCCACAGCGGTTAAAGCTGAAAACATGCTTGCAAAAGTTATCAAACAGTTCAGAATGGAAAAGGCCAATTCAAGGGCCTTATCAGTTCAAAACGAAGAGTTAAAAAATATTATCATGAAGATTGGTGTGGATCCGAATGATAAGGCTGCAGTGCAGAAGCTCATGAAGAGTGCAGAAATAGAGATATCCACCCTAAGAAGAAAGCTGAAGTTACCTGCTGCAGAACATTCAATGGCTGCAGAAGTAGCAGAGGTCGAAAAAGAGAAAGAAGAATTGCATCAACAATTATTGAAGAAAGATGAAGAGTTAACTAAAGTAAAACATACTGCTATTTCATTACAAAACCATATTGAAAATCATACTTGTACATTTGTTTTTCCTACAGGTAATGCAGACCCTCAAGCACAGATTGTTCAGCTCAACACATAATTGAAGATGGCAGAACGAGATCGAAAGCAGGCTCAATCAGAGCTAGAAATAGCCACCAAGATCATGCGGGCACTAGAAGATAAAGCGGATGAGAATAAGCAGAAATTACAGAAGGCTGAAGATGAAATTAAAGATCTCAAGGAGAAGTTAAAAGGTAATATCTCGCTTATTAAAGCTAAAGATATCATTTGGGGTGAGATTATTTCAGAAATGAAGTCAAATTGGAATTCCCTGAATATAGTTGCTAAAGAGAAAAGCCTCATCTCAGAACATGAAGAGGAGATATTATCTGAAAAGCAGACGACCATTAAAAGAGCAAATTGGGCTAGGAAGTTTATAAATTTTATCAATTCCAAATCAGATGAAGAATTAGAAGATATTGGAATACAAGACATATATTTTTATGCTGAGGAAGTTTTATATGAAACTTTGATATATCATTTGACAAATTGACCAGAACAGGTTTACCTTCATGCTGGACTGAGAAAGGAAATATCATGTCATGGAAGTTTTATGAAGATCAGTTAACATTAGCAAAAAGTAAGGCAGATAATAGACACGAAAAGACATAGATCTTAAAAGGGGAAACTGTGTTTAACTTCTTGCATAGGCATTTCAATTTGCTACGGATGGTGAAGACTCTCTTTATAGGAAAACCTACACACATTAAAATTGTGGCGTTCAGGATAGAATATCAAAGTTTCAAAAACTCCTCGACAACTCAAAATGAGCTATGGAAGAAGTGCAAGCAATTTTCAATAGATTCAACAAAAGAGGTCCCAGCGGCTCAACCAAAAGTAGCCGTTGATTCAACAACCGCTTCAGGAGCAGCTGTTCTCATAGATTAGAAGTTTTCAAATTCTCATTATGCTATTTCTCAAAATCATGTAAATGTAATAAAACCTTTTTGAGGCATGTGCCTCCGTAACAGTCAGTAGTTCAAGCAGTTAGAATTAGTTAGGGCAGTTAGAATCAGTTTCATTACTGGAAACTGACTTGTGATACTGTATTTAAAGACAATTTCAAGAAAGATGAAGGGTCTGAGTTTTTGAACCTTGAAGCATAATTTTGTACTGAGAATTGCAAATCAATGAAAGAAGTATGCAAGTTTCTATTATTCTGGTTATGTTGAAAGTTTATCCAGTTTACATAATGTTTTCATATCTATGAATGAAATAGAGTAATTTGAGCAGCTGGTCTCTTTATACATGTGTATTTAAGAGTTAAATAAACCTTAATGTGCGCTCCTCTATTTTAACTTTATATTTACATAATTCTTCTGGATTTTAAAATGGTAGATTCTGTTTTAGACAGCATGTCAGTTTGAAATATTCTTCTCATTTTCTTCCATCCATTCATTTCAGCATAATTGGAATATGGCATTGCAGAAACATGTATGGGTTTGATATTTGAAGGTCACATAATCAATGTTTAGGGGTTTTAATACAGAGACAGATATATAATAATCACTTGTGACACAAACAGATAATGTCTTAAGCACAATCCTTTTCACAACTGAGGAATTGTCACTTAAGGTACAACAGGTGGACTGGAAATCAGAAACTCAAAAGGTGAATCTGACCTCACCATTGTGTTCCCTACAAAAAACCGTGAAAAATGACTTTAAACTTGACTATATTCCGGCATGGAGAAAAATTACCTCCCCGAGAAAATTTCAAGGCTCATGGTTCTGCTCCCTGTTTCTGGGCCTGCTCATGGTTCCGCCTTTCCTATAATAAAAAATAATATTCCTCAGACTTTGTGTACGTTCTTCTCCTCCATGGCCTAGGCGCACTGTGCAAATGATAGGTTTTAAGTAAAATACGGGGCAGAGTTTTACAAGTGCCATTGTTGAAATAATGGTAAATTTTAGAGATCGTTGAGGAGAGGTCGGGAGGTCAAATCTCGACCCTCCATACTTGGCACGTTTTAACAATTTATAACTGAAATAATAATTTTTTTTTAAACTATGGCAGGTCGGGCCCGCATCGGGCAGCCCGCCCACCGTACCTTCCGTTGTTGGTTGCACCATACATATGTTTTTATAACAAAACATATATGTGACACATATATTATATACATGGAGGGTAAGGCGTGGGGTCTGACGGGGGTCATGGCCCACCGACCCATTTAATATGTTGTTTTTTTATATATGTATATTTTTATGTTGATCCTTGAGGTGGGGTGGCAGGGTCATGGCCCCCACCCTCCCTTTTTTTAATAATTTTTTTCATTATTATAACAACATGTACAAATTTAAAATTTTGGTTTTGGACCGTAGGAGTCAATTTAAATAGGCCAAAAATTTTCCCCGAATCTGGCCAAAGCTGGCCGAAATCCAGTGGTTGGAAAAGGTAAAATTTTTTCCTTCCTTAAGTCTGTTAAGTCACCAAGTCAACCCGAAACTTTGACCAGCTCTAACTTTTTCATACAAGCTCGGTTTGACGAACCATTTGCACCGTTGCGATCAGGACAACAAGATCTACACTCTAGTCCTAGTTCTAAAGTAATATAAACACTTTTGATTTTTGAGCTTCCCTCAGCCCTCTTTGTCTTATGTGTGTCTCTCGAGCCACCTGGATCAATCCTCCTCACTGAGGAGCTTTTGGTCCTCCAAAAGCATCAATAAGAATCTGCATTGTTGTGTACTATGTCTGCACCACGAGTGTCCTAAAAATTCACCCTTCCTTCTCCTTCACCTACGTCCTTCGAATCCATATGGGATGAATTGACACCTGCACCTTCTGTAAACCTGTAATACAATCCCCTGCCAATTACATGCTCGAATTGACCAATCTATGACCCAAATATTTCCATACTTTCCATGAGTTTATAACATGTACTCAGTGGTAAATCTTACATCAAAATGGAAATCACACTCCAACTATCATTACAAGACAAGACATCATTGTTGCATTTCGAAGTGATGGAAAACACCTCATCACTTTTACATGAAATAAATGCATCACACGACTCATAAAACACAAGGCCAAATATCATTGTTTCTTAAACAAGTGATGGAAAAACACATCATCACTTTTACATTGTAACATGCAACAAATCATTTACAAAAATAAGGCCATGACAAGTTAACACCTCTAGAAAAACCATATCCCACTTATCAAATTGAATGGGTCATCCTCCTATGGGAGATTTTCTTTTCGATCATCTCTTTCGACTGGTTCATGCACAGGCGCTTTGTCTTTAAGGCACTGCTCTAGATGGAGTCTCCAGCACGTGGCTCTTTGATGGCCACTTCGGTCACAATGGGTGCAATAGGTATTTTTCCTCCAACCCTGGTTAACCTATTTATTTCCCTGTTGGGGAGAAGGATTTTCATGCCTCATCCTACTTTGTGCTGCCATCCTTTTCCAACACTTAGAAAACACACAGTTATGTAAACCACAAAAATGGCATGTTTTTCGATGCCACGATTTACAGTCGTGGTTATCAACATTCTTATAATCAAAATGCACTCTGGAATAATGAGATTCATTATACCTTCTCTGGTGATCTTTGGTGTGATCATGATGATGGGAGATCGCCTCAGCTCTTTCACTGCAACATGCATTACCATGGAACGATG
Source organism: Pinus albicaulis (assembly GCA_034641835.2). Taxonomy (NCBI): domain Eukaryota; kingdom Viridiplantae; phylum Streptophyta; class Pinopsida; order Pinales; family Pinaceae; genus Pinus; species Pinus albicaulis. The sequence goes on along the minus strand of CM076575.1, from coordinate 63,195,959 downwards.
GCGAAGTTTCCCCATCATTCCTCTTCCTTGGAGAGTTCATCAATATCTATTTTCCCTTGATGTCCTTTGAACATCCTTCTTCAGTGTACCCCAAACCTACATAGTGAGGTCGTTGCACAACCTCCAATGGTTGGGTTATGCCTTAGCTAGGAACGCAAATTCCTCTTCATTTGTACCCCATCTTGGTGAGGAGTCTTATGCCAGTTCATGAAATGGGTATCTCCACACTTCCAACCGAAATGATATCATGTGAAGAAACTGAAGATAAATCAACATTTTTTACCTTAGCTGTCGATTGCGAAACAGATGAAGAAGGCTTCTCTAAGCCTTCGTTGCGCTTCACTTCCTCCAAGGCCTCTGTCACGGCTTGTAGTTGAAGCTGCAACCGCTGCTTCTCCTTCATCTCTTCCTGTAGGAATGACTTCAATGCATCATGATCTGCTTGAATAATTTCTTTTTTGAGCTTAAATTCTTCCCATGCCTGGTATTGTGGCTTGCAACTGAAGCTGCAATCGATGTTTATCCTCCTTCTCCTCCTATAGGAGGGTCTTCAATTTGGCGTTCTCTGCGACTTGTTTTTCATAAGCCTTGAACAACATGTCTTCTTTCTCAAACACCTTGAGCATGGTCTCATACATGTCTTTGAAATTCTCCATGGCTCAACTTAGCGAACGTTCAATAGTTCATGCTTGAAATCCAATCAATAAGAAGACCTGCTCTGATACCACTTGATCCAGGGTAAATTCTTGATACCCTTAACCAAGACATTTTACTTCGGCTCATGTGTTAGCATTGCAATTTATCAAAAGCATTAATGAACATAAATGAACAACTGTATGTTGTAAAGAAGAGGAACATAACATTTCAAGATCAACAATCATAAGAACATGTCATTTGATAACGTAGTTTGTCCAGGAGGGACTACATCTCCAGGCCTCGGTGTCAAGATGGTGTAGGCTGCTGCATTAAGTGTTGTAATGAGTGAAGATGTACATGGATGTGTTTTCTCTGACATAAAAGGAAAATTCCCTTACGCGGGAGTGGCTAGACCTCTCTACGAGATGTTCCACTATCAGAACTCTCATTCACAAGAAGGACTCCTATCAGTATGACAATAGCTCACACATAAATACTATGAGTATCCTGTGAACATGGCAAACAAAGGGATATCAAACAAAATATATGTGACAATGAGTATCATGTCGACATGGAAGCAAAGGGATCTCAAGCATAATACAAATCCATGACATAATGTATATCAATAACAAAACAAGATCCCATGACTCATACATCAACAGGGATCTGTACAACACTATGCATCTCAGGGACAAAGAAGTACATGAGATTAAAGCATACTATACCTCACACTGAAGATGACTGAAGAATGAGCTGCTCTGCTGCTAGATCTGAAATCACCATGACAATCGTGGCGTCGAAAGGTGTGAAATAAACTGCTCACTCGCTGAAAACTAACACCTGGAACTCCACTTTGAAAAGTGGCTGAAAAATATAAAGCTCAAATGGAAAATCTGAACACACCATCAGATTAGTGGCATTGAATAGTGCAAAATTGACTGTCCATTTACTGAATTTTGATGAAGTGAAAATCTAGGGCAAAAAGGAATCTTTTAGATTCCCCATAGATTCCTCCAAGATGTTGCTCCATGGGTGGACTGGAAATCTACAACTCAAAAGGTGAATCTGACCTCGCCATTGTGTTCCCTATGAAAAACTGTGAAAAATGACTGTAAACTTTACTATATTCCGACATGGAGAAAAATTACCTCCATGGGGAAATTTCAAGGCTCATGGTTCTGCTCCCTGTTCCTAGGCCTGCTCATGGTTTTTCCTGTCCTACAATAAAAAATAATATTCCTCGAACTGTATGCACGCTCTGCGTCTACATGGCCTGGGCGCACTGTGCAAATGACAGGTTTTAAGTAAAATGTTGGGTGAAGTTTTACAAGTGCCATCGTTCGCATAATGGTAAATTTCAGAAATCGTTGAGGAGAGGTCGGGGGGTCAAATCCCGACCGTCCATACTTGGCTCATTTTAAAAATTCATAACCGAAATAATAAAAATAATTTAAACTATGGCGGGTTAGGCCCACATTGGGCAGCCCACCCACCGTACCTTCCTTCGTTGGTTGCTACCATACATATGTTTTGATAACAAAACATATATGTGACATATATGTTATATACATGGAGGGTATGGCGTGGGGTCCGAAGGGGGTCATGGCCCACTGGCCCATTTAATATATATATATATATCGTTATGTTGATCTGTGATGGGGGATGGCAGGAGTCATGGCCACCACGCCTTTTTTTTAATAATTTTTTTTCATTATTATAACAACATATACAAATTCAAAATTTTGGTTTTGGACCGTAGGAGTCGATTTAAATAGGCCAAAAATTTTCCCGGAATCTGACCGTAGCTGGCCAGAAAAGGTTAAATTTGTGCCTTCCTTAAGTCTGCTAAGTCACCAAGTCAACCTAAAACTTTGACCAGCTCTACCTTTCGCATATGAGGTCAATTTAACGAACCATTTCACACTGCTACGATCATGATGACGAGATCTACGCTCTGGTCCTAGTTCGAAAGTAATCTAAACACTTTTATTTTTGAGCTTCCCTCAACCCTCTTTGTCCTATGTGTGTCTCTAGAGCCACCTGGATCACTACATTTGATGGGTCATCCACAAGCACAGAAAAATATTAGAGGAGGAAGTTAGACGCGTTCTTCCTGCTACATCCAGTAGAAAAAAGAGAATTTTTTGAGATTGCAGCACTGCACCTTGAGGGTGAAGCAAATATTTGGCGGTTCAACCATTTGAAGCATGCAAGAGTGACTGCTTATGCAGATTTTACTCAAAGGCTAATCAAGAAGTTTGATAAGAGGAAACTGGAGGTAGTCCCTATGGAGATATTTCCTGACATAGATAATAAATCACATGAGGAGCCAAGGGAAGATTTCAGCATTATCATTCTGGAAGAAGAGAAACTTCCAACACCATTTGTTGCAGGAGTACTTTCATCAGGAGAAGGAACACTTACATCTTTGCAAGGTGGTCTAGATCTCTTGACATTGAGAGTCCCGTGCATTATTCAGGAGATGCATGAGGAGGAGGAGACTTATACCAGCGATGGTGCAGTAGTAGAGGAGTAGCCATCACCATCACCAGTAGTTGGAGTCATCACACCGATAGGAGGAACCCTTTTATTTGTACAAGATGTTCCTAAGGATAATATTAACCAAGGTATGCAAAAACTTCCACCTCCTATTATTTCAGCACATCATATGGAGAGTTGTGGGGACATGCCATTAGGGAAATTGTACAGGACCTAGGTATTAAATAATTCAATTTGGAGTAGCAAACTATCACTGCACAAAGGACCCTTGACTGATTCAAGGAGGAGATGTATAGCCATCATGGATTCTCATTGTTGAGTTGCACACAACACTTTGGGTTGGAGTGTAGAGTTTTGGAGGATAGGATGAGCATAATCCTAATCAATCCAGTGCATAATTGCGTGTTCAGCATTATGCATGATCATGAGACAACATATGCACCATCATGGAGATCAATAGTGTTGTCACTAAGCAGCAGTGATGAGTTGGGGGACCAACTATTATTGGAGCATTCCAATGACCATTCTATTTGTGTATCATTGGATAGGAAAATGGTTGATGAGAGACATATTATGATGGATAACATCTCCCATTATCATGATAGATGCTTCTTGATGAGCACTTCACAGCTCAATGAGAAGATTTCCTACAACATGTTTGGAACCTTATGATTTTAACTTGGTCATTGATGAGTGGTCTTTATGTAGATATCTCTAGGAGGTTGCACTTCAGCATCACATGATGTGCAAGGATAGTGATGAGATTTGGGAGGATGGTATTCTCCATGAATACCAATTTGGAGAATGATAGGAGACACCCACAATTGGATGGATGGGTGATGATGATGAGCAAGGGGTTGGTGAGCCACTTGCAGAACTATGACATAGGGCAGCAAAAGGCATGGCTTCACTAGCTACTCTTGAGAGAATTTGGCCATCATGTGACACATCCTATGTTAAAGGGTGTGTTAATGGTTGGTACATGGCATGACACTTGCATCATGTGGCAGCAAGGAGTTTGGTTGTATTGGGGTGATGTGATATTTTTCATGTCAATCATCATGTTTTTACTCCATGGTCTGTATGATGATGATGTGAGGAGACAGCAAGAGTTATTGTTGCTTTGGTTACTCTTGGGAGAGTATGGGTTGATTTTCTCCCATACCTTGCATGATATTTTAGGAGTAGAGGATGGCACAATCATGGTGCAAAGGGGCTACTCCTTAGCTTTGGAGGATCCAAAGACACTTCCACATGGGAAGGAGTCTTCCATGTGTAGCAGCATTATGGCAGATTACTTTGGCATTTGGCATGTCAAAGAATTGAGTTATGATATGACAAGAGCCTTATCACAAAGGCCAAAAACGTTGTCACTTAGGATTTTGTATCTTTTGATGGATTGTTCCCAGGATCACTTCACATATGATGTAATTTATGGGAAAGTAAGAGATGAGAGAGATGGAGTGGTGGATGGAGACATCTACTACCAGGATATAATCTTCTTGACTTGGATCTCCAAGTACAAGAAGAAGGATTTACATGCAGCACATGGTTCATTCCTTTCCATTCACCAAGGCCTCATGGAGACATATCAGACCATTATGGATAGATCATCCATGGACCTCATTATCAGCTTACTATCAGTACATGGTGAGATTTTTGATTTTGTACTTATTGATCATCTAACAAAGTATTTTCATTCTCTTACCATTTATATATAGTGCATTGCTCCACAAGAGGGAAATATTCTATTTGGGCTTCATGGTATTTCTAAGACCAACATTTGTGATGGAGATAGCCATTTCCTGTATGGCTTTGGGAAAGTATTGTTCTATTCTTGGTGAGCTTAGTTGATACACAATGTCATTTACTACTTTCTAGTAGATGAGAAAACATGCACAACTAGAAAATGGTTGGGAGACAACTTGCCACATGATGATCAGAGGCAGCAAGTAGCAAAAATGTGTTGTATCCACTTGGGGAACCATTGATACCATCCAGAATTAAACATAACACTCTTTATATTTTCATTTGGATGCCATATCATGATGATGTTCTATTCACTTTATGTGGGATGGCTTGGGCAAGCAAGGTTCATACAACTAAAGAGTGGGTATTTGAGGATCCAGTTTACTTTTTTCCTCTTGAGAGAAATATTATTGCAGCCCAAAATTAGCAACAGCTCTACAAATATCATCAGTGGAGAGAGAGACAGTGTGGGATAGAAAATTTGGTCTATCATGTTCAATCATAAAGCCCATCTACATTGCAGGAGCAAGAAATGGAGGAGTTTTTCTATGAGTTACCACTTTGGAGGGTGACCCATTTTGTTTGGATGATAGCTTGGGGATTGGAGCTTCTCATGGGGATTTAAGTTCCCTACATATTTCAAATTCCATGCCTCAATAAGGCCTCTAAACAAAATTTAGTTTCCTCCATGGATATCCCACTTCTTCATGATGAGAGCCATTTGGATTTGTCACCAAAGGCTAACTTGTACACTTGGGAGGAGCAACTAGGGGACAGATTGATGAGAGAGAATATTGTTCAATGGAGGAGCTTATCATATGAGGATGCTACAGGAGCAGGAGAGTAGGCTTTGTAGTTCTATCCTTGCAGTTGCTTAAATCCTTGCAGTTGCTTAAAGACAAGCAACATTTGGGAGGGGAGGACTGTAATATTCCAAAACTAGCTTGTAGCTAATTGGAATATTAATTTTTCTTTTGCCATTTAGGTAGATGAATAAGAGGGTAGGGAGACCCATAAATCTCCTTAGTAGGAATAAAATCACTCCTAATGTGAAAGGGGATCATCTTAGCAGCTGGATAAATCACCCTCATGTGTCAATAGAGGTTGGAGCATGTGGATGGGGTCAATTTTGACCAAATCAACAACGATGGTATGGAGGGAGTGGATAATCAGTGAGAGACGGCATAGTGTTAATGGGAGGAATTCTTCATGAGAGTAGTGGCTTTAATGAGTGGGAACCAAGGTGAGAAGGTTCGCAATGCATATGAGGAAGAGGAAGGTAGCCATAGAGGGTATGTTGATTATTATTATGTTTTGGTTTGTTATGACTTCTTGCACTCTTCAGCTATTTAGCGGACATTGTTGTGATGTTTAGCAAAAGGATGTTCCCAAGTGGGAATCCCACCCTCGTCCTTGAGGGACTTCGAGTGCCCACTCAAGAGAGGCTTGTGAGCTACATATCCACATTTCAGCATTCAGGCTAGCTTCAGTCTTCTTATACAATGCAATTTCTTCCAACGATTGTGCTGTGTTGCAGGGTAGAAGCATTGGAGGGTTTATAGGGCCATTTTCTTAGCTTTTTTTTAGTGCAGGAAGCATTATTTCCATTGGGAGGCTAGAAAGGAAGGTCATTGGGCATTATTTCATCATTTGGCACTAGGCCAAGCTATTATCATCTCCTACAACGTAGTTTCCCTCATAGACTGCGTTATTTCAGTGAGCATTTGCAGTGGAGGATTCAGTGCATCATTTGGAGTGTTTGTTTCTCATTGAAGGGATCATCCCTTCACTTGGAGAGTCTATTGGAGGAGTTCCACACATTTCTACATCAGTTTCAGCCATTTTTGGCTGAAACTAATATAGTTCACCATTTTTTTATATTGTGTATTTTCGGAAACCCTTTCTGGGTTTTCTTGGAAAGGTGCTTGGGAGCCTACATCTATGTTTCTGGAATTTCTTAAGCCTTATATTAGAAGATCCACATTATTTTACTTTTCCAGTAGCATTTTACCCACTGGGACTGTGTTATTGTTTCTCTCTAACATTCTTCATTGCAGTAACAATCTATGTTTTGGCATATGTATTCATGGGAGGCTTGTTTTCCTTGATTGTTTGAGTGATGACCATGTTTATTGTACTTATTTTATACTAAATTTCTTAATATAATGGCTCCATATTGGTCTCATATATTGGTGTATTTATATTCACTGTTATTTTCCATTTTTATGTCCTATATTGCTACTTTTCCTATTTTGAAATATTACAGATCTCAAGCTTCTAGCTTGGAGATCTGAAGGAGGGATCAACCCTCAAAGCATAGATCTGATCTGTAACACATTACAACCATCTTACATTAGTTTATGCTTCAAATCTGCATAACCCAGCAGTCAAGGGATCAAACCCTAGGAGTGTGAATTTATGATCTTCTTATATCTAGATTTCCTTTCTAGGTTATCTTGGGTTTCCATCATAGTGCCCAGATCTGCAATCCTGGCATCATCAGAGCTCTGAAGCCCCATAGATCTACACATACCCTTTCATATAGAAGTTTTAATATTGTCATCAACTTAAGGGACAGCGCAGTATACATCTTCTATCAACTCCAGTTACGCATTGCCTGCTTTGGCATGATTTCAAGATCATTCTAGGCCATTTCTTTTGCTTGAGTGCTTCTATCTTATGCATTGTTGTATCTATAATCCATCTCCTACATAATAAAATGTCTCACATATTCTTCCTATTTTTGTGTTGTTCATAACTTATGTGTACATAATATGTTGTTTCAAATATTTTGTTTGTGTATTACTGAATTCTCCCTTTCGGGATATTACAGTGGTATCAGAGCATGATCTTTGGCTCAGCTTGTGGAAATTCTCAACATCAGAAGAAAAGAAGATAATAGAGATCTGTAAATAATGGAGGGATTAAGTTTTTTTGCATCTCTCTTTAGAACTATGAAGGATCTCTCCAAGGAGATCAATGAAATGAATAGAGAAAGGAAAATAGAAACCTCAAGAAGGTTTCAGAATGAAGAAGGTCCCAGTATTACTTATTAGCAGCAAAGAAGACAGAAGAAGCATAAAGCTCCTAAAATATCTATTATGCCCACTTTCTTTGAAGAGGAAAGGGAATGGTATGGAGATAGATGAAATTTAGAGCCTAAAACTCATGAGACTCTAATTCTATATATTGAAAATTACAAAGCACAGTCTAGAGCATTCAAGGAGAATCTAACTCTTGAGTAGTTTTTCCAACTCAAGGAAGAACGAAGACCCTATAGCAGTAATAGAAGAAAGAGGCACAATAGATTCTATTTTCCTACATTTGATGGATCTTCCTCAAGCACTAAAAAGGCTTGGAGGAAAGAGTTAGATGTATTCTTCAGGCTACACCGTGTAGCTGAGAAAGAGGTTGTTCAGATTGCAGCTCTTCACCTTCAAAGTGAGGCAAATGAATCATGGTTTGGTCATATGGAGCATGAAAAAGTGACTAAATATTCAAACTTCTTTCAAAGGATAGGGAAGGCGTCTGATAGAAGGGAACCAGAGACATTTCACAAAGATACCTTTCCTCAAAAGATAAGGGAGAATGTCATCCTTGTCACTCTGGACAAAGAGTCACTACATTCACCACCAGCTGCAAAAATACTTGCATCAGGAAGAGAGACACTTGAATATTTGCAAGGTAGTCTTAGGCTCTTGACATATATAGAGTCCCATGCATGATTCAAGATTTTCATGATGAGGAGGAGAAGATGGGATGAGCATAATCCTATGTACAATTTCGGGATATGAGTTCAGCATTATGCCTTGCCATGAGACAGAAAATACATCATCATGGAGCATTCCAATGGAATCTTCACTCATGAAGAATTTTAGAGATAGATGATAGATGGTAGACATCTTGATATGGGAAATATTTTTCATTTTCAAGATGACACTTTCTCAATGAGCATCAACATATCATGGAGTGCAAATATCTTTAACAGTTTGAGGATTTTTGTGTCCTACAATGGGAGCATACCAAGTTTATGCAGAATGAGATCCATTACCCACACTGGGATGAATGGATGTTGATGTGGATCAAGGGGTTGCAAGGCCACTTGCATAACTATGATACAGGCCAGCAAGAAGCTTGGCTACGCTGGTTTCTCTTGGGTGAGTATGGTTACTACCCAAAATCACACATTTCCATGAGACGTGCCTTGCATATCAATGGCAGAATGCAGCAGAAGAAGGCATGGTTACTTTGGTTGTTGTTGAGAGAGTTTGGCCATCACATGACATCTCCCATGTCTATGTGTTTTGTAATGTTTGGAACATGGCATAACACTCTCATGATGTGTAATGATGGAGTTTGTTTGTATTGGGTTGATATGACATTCCACATGTCAATCAGTATGTTGGTGCTCCATGATTCACATGATGATGTGAAGAGTCAGCAAGAGATATTTTTTCTATGGTTACTCTCGGGAGAGTTTGGCTTGACATACTCCCCTACTTTACATAGTAATTATGGAGGATGGCGGCAATAGGCATTCCTATGATGGCTTCTATTGGGAGAGTATGGGCACCATACTTGGTATGATGATGATGTGGTGGGGCAGCAAGATTCATTGTTGTGGTGGCTTCTCTTGAGAGAATATGGCCAACCCACTTGGTATGATGAAGGTATGGTGTGGCAGCAAGAAGCTTTGATGTAATGGCTTCTATTGGGAGAATATGGTTTGACATCTTTCATGTCTACCCATATGTCTCTACTTCTTATTTTGCACAATGTTGGGATGATGCTTAGATCCAACAAGGCCAACAGGGCTAAAGATGAAAGCATGGAGAGACATAATCTACTTCATGAAGCATGGGAAGGAGAAATTTTTTATGAATTGGGGCTTTTCTTTTGTGGGAGGAAACACTTCGTTTCATGTATCTCATGTATTGATGATGATGTTGGACATCATGTGGTTGTCACTTGGAACTTCATTGAAGATGAGGGACATCTAACTACACAGTTGGAGGTCACTCTAGACATTCTAGAGAGGAAAATTTGGAGATGGGAATGCATAACACATTGCAGCAGATGGGGAGGCCTTCCTTATGTGGATGCCATTTGGAGGGATATAGATGGTTGGAGCATCTACTTTTTCAGTTGCTTGAGGAAAAGTAACATTTCTGCGGGGAGGACTGTAATATTCCAAATTTTACATCTATTTATTGGAATATTAGAGTTCTTACTTATCTTGGTTAACTAAGTAAATAAAGGGGTGTAGGGACCCATAACCCCTTGATATGAATAAATCCACTCCTAAGAGTGTGAACATGGTTAATTAGCTACTAAACCTACATCATGGAATAGTGGAGAAGCTTATTAATGAATTAAAGAGTGGGGATAAAACATCATTAATAAAGAAAATGTAGAGATGAAGGATTCAAAGAAGATCAAGAAAGAATAAAAGTAATATCATAGAGTAATAAATGATGATACGGTGCAGGAAATGATGCATTAGTACACACATGATGGATAGGGTGAACATTAAATGCAGAGATCATGGAGATCATGGAGACCTATGTCCACATGTGCACCACATTTATGAGGTGGGCCAAGGCTTGGGAAGGCCCACAAAGCATATAAGTGAGAGGAAGGAAGCATTGGAAGGAGGCTTTTGTATTATTGATTTGAGATCTATTTAGATCTGGAATTTTCATTTGATATTCCTAAGCATGCTTAAGTTGTTTAGCTAAGTCTACAGTGTTGTTTAGCACAGGGTGTTCCTGATCGGGAATCCCACCCTTACCCATGGGGGTATTCAAGTGCCTACTCTAGGAAGGTTATTCTGAGCTGCCATTGATCATCAGGCATTGGTGCCACATTTTTCCTACTCTCTGCAACCCGTACATCTTTAGGAATTACGCATTCCTGCATTAGGGTTTGAGAGGAGGAGGTTGTCCTTCGGTATTTCAGCTGAGGAACTAATGGAGGGTTCATCTTTTCACCTTGAACTTCAATATCAGCCTTCTATTGCTTTAGATCCATATTAGGAATTAGTCCAAACATATCATACCTCCATGCAGCAGCAGTCCCATCAAGGATTGTGTAGTCCAGTCCTGTAGATCCATTGGAGGAGGGAAGTTTCCAGTACTTCAGCTGGAAATCCAGTGAGGGATCTTCCCCTCACTTTGTGCTTACTATTTCCATCATTATTGATCTGATAATACATATCATGTAGCATGCATCAACCTCCCCCTCCTAGACAACGCATTTTATTCCAACTGTTGTGTATGCAACAGTTGTCATCTTGAGAGGAGGAATAAGAAGCTAGATCTCAAGATTCTAGCTTGGAGATCTGAAGGAGGGATCAACCCTCAAATAATAGATCTGATCTGTAACACATTGAATCCATCTTACATCAGTTTATGCTTCAGATCTTCATAACCCAGCCGTCAAGGGATCAAACCCTAGGAGGGTGATTTTATGATCTTCAATCTTGGCATCATCAGAACTATGAAGCCCCATAGATATACACATTCCCTTTCAGCCAATAGTTGTAATATATCCATCAGCTGAAGGGATAGCGCAGTATACATCTTCCAATAGCTCCAGTTATGCAGTGCCTTCTTTTGCATGATTTCAGGGTCATTCTAGGCCATTTATTTGGCTTGAATTATTCTATATTATGCATTGTTGTATCTGTAATCCATCTCCTACATGATAAAATGGCTCACCTATTATGTTTATTTATTTGTTGTTCATAAATTATGTGTACATAATCTGTTGTTTCAAATATTGTGCTTGTGTATTACTGCATTCTCTCTTTCGGGATATTACATATGAGAAGTACTGCATTATTGCCAATTTTCAAGTGACCATGCATAATGTGCAAATCCGGGCACGCAACGACCCTGTGTGGTACAATATTCCTTATATGGAAACCGAGGTGGAGATTAACCAGGTCATTGTGACCTGTCTAGTAGCATGGAAGGTTTGGCTCGGCACCAACCAGCCCATCACAGCCTCAATGTCGGGTAAGGAGACCACAACTGCTGGAAAGGAAAAAGAAGCTGAGAAGCACACCAGAAAAGACGTAGAGAAGGACACTAAAAAAGAGGCTGAGAAAGAAACTGAGCAAGAGCCTAAAGAAGAAGCTGAGTTGGATCTTGGAGGAATAGATGGCCTCGATGGTACTGGTGCTAAGTCTCCCAGAGGAATGAAGCTTAGCGTAGAAACCCCTAAGGGCCCACCAAAGAAGAGGAAAGGTTCGAAGTTCGGAGGGACAGAAGATGTTACTCTAACTGAAGATGACCTGGATAATATCATAGATGTGATAGCATCTGCCTCCGAAGATAGGTGGACTACGTTGGAAGACCAAAACAAGGCTAATGTAGAATCATTGCAGATAAGATTGCAGGTGTTGGAGCTTAACACCGACAACATTCAAGTGAGTGAATCAAGTGAGGCTGATTCAAGTGAGCAAGAGCACTAGCATGATCCTCGGTACTTCAGATAGCAGGATTTTCCCCTTCCCTGGAGCAGCAATTACAGTAGAACAACCTGAATTGTGCGCACCCAGAAATCAGAATAGATTTGTCGATGTTGCCCAGTGGTAAGCTACATGCCATACAAACAATCATTACAGACGAGTTGCAATGCAGGGAAGTGTGCATGCGCCAACAACTTATTGAAGTTGATCATAATATCGTGGAAAAAATAGAAGAGTCTCTCCAGGCTCAGACAGCGCTGCAAGCAGTAGTAGCACAGTGAGTAGAATTAGAAACTTCGACTAATAAACTTTGTGGTGACCTGCCAGAGGTTTCCATCCTTGCTTTACTTGCACCGCAAGCCAAATTTGAAAGTCTCATAGCAGCACTAAAGGCCTCCAGATCAGAAGTGCAAGCAATTAAGGAAAATTTTGAGCAACATATCGTGGAGTTGCAAGCCAATATTCAACCAAAAAATCCACCAGAAGTGTGCACGCAGCGGGCGACCTTAGTCAAAAAATCTTTATCAAGTATTGCCGCCACAGTCGACAAGGGAAGCATGCTACTAGAAACATGTATGGGCCTGTGGACATCCATGCAGATGGATCCCCTTGTCCACAATATTTTGCAAGAACTGTGTGCCAAGGAGCAAGAGTTTGATGACCTTCAGGAGGCGCTACCTACATTTGTACCTGCTCAGCGAATGACTCGGTTGCAGACAAGTGAGATCTTGCGTGATGAAGTTGAGGACCTACGAAGAAAGAAGCACATTGTGATAGACCATATGAAATCATGGGCAGATGAAGCGATGAAGTTGTCACAATATCCGGATACTACCGTGACTAACCTGTACCATACGTATCAGAGCATCAATCTCACCGCAGAAGGGTTGCCTTCTCAGAAATTGGTGGACATAGCACAAAGTGCAGCCGATCATAGTGTGGGTGTCCTTGCGCCCTTCATTGCTTCCATTGAAGAATTCAAGACAAAGATGAAGACCCTAGTAACTCTGTGACTCGGGACAAGTCACAATATTGTGTTGGGGTAATATTGGAGTAGGGTCCCTTAGGACCACAATTTTGAGTAAATTAAAAAGTTTTTTTTTTTGTTTTGAGTCTGCACACTAAGAAATTCACAGGTCAAGGGGCTTTGGGGTGGGTTAAATCCCCTTCATGAGTTGCAATGGGCTAAAGGGTAAAACTAGGAGTCACAAACCATATTTTGTGGACCTTAGATGAGCACAGGCTAAGATATAAATAGAAGTCTAGATCGAGTCGGATAGAGGAAGTTCTAAGTAAGTTTTGATATGTTTCGAGTTGTGAAGCGAATCTGAAAGTGTTTCAAAGGCTCCTGCTGGCTGTGTGTGCGAAGACCTTAGTCCGGTTGTGTGTGGACCCTGCTGGCTATGTGCACAGATGGATCAGAAGAAGTGTAAAGAATTTTATGACTGTTAATGAATAAAGAAGCATTTTAGATAACTCTGAGTACAAAATGCATCTGTGATATGTTTATGTAGAATGATTTCTTATGATTTATGTTATCTGTGATTGGATCGTTTGTGTACCTATTTTAGTTCTTAATATAAATGTTAGATGTATATATCTGTTATTGTAAGACCTAAATAGCACTTTATTAAGACTATTAAGGGATTGCGAAGCCATTGTCTGTGTGCACGTAGGAAAGGCTGCGTAAATTGACCTAGATCTATTTCTATTTAGGGTTTTTGTTGTGAAGGCCAATCTGATATTATTATAGATCTGAAGACACCCACATCATTTAAATCTCTCTCAGGGTGTGGAAACCTAGTTCTAGCACCCCCCATACTGCTTCGGGTGAGACTTTGACCTGCACAATTAGGTCACTGCCAAAAGGGCCAGTAGTAAGAGGGTTTTGTTGGTTAAGCTTAGCTATGAACCTGGGTCAGGACCTCTCAAGCCAACAAGGCCTCACAGATATCCCTATGCCCAAAAGAGTGAAATTGAACGTATGGTTGCAGAAATGCTAGAGGTTGTTATAATTCAACCTATTCAAAGTTCTTTTCCGGCTCAAGTAGTATTGGTGCACAAGAAGGATGGATCATGGCGCATGTGTCTAGATTATAGGGAGCTCAACAAGCTCACTATTAAAGATAAATTTCCCATTCATGTCATTGATGAGTTACATGGAGATATTTACTTCACCAAGTTGGATCTTCATTCAGGATATCATCAAATTAGAATGAACACTGAAGACATTCCAAAAATGACATTTAGAACTCATGAGGGTCATTATGAATTTTTGGTCATGCCTTTTTTGCCTTACCAATGCACCTTCTACATTTCAAGGTTTGATGAATTCCATTTTCAAACCCTTCCTTATAAAATTTGTGTTAGTATTTTTGGATGATATACTAATCTACAACAAGTCTTGGAGGGATCATGTTCAACATGTTGACAAGGTACTCACACTATTGGAGGAGAAACAATTATATGCAAAAACCTCCAAATGATTCTTTGGAGTACAAGAGGTGGAATTACTATGCCATATTGTATCTCATGAGGGTGTTAACGTATACCCTAACAAATCTAAAGCCATTAAGGAATGAAAAATCCCCACAACCATAAAGCATCTACGAGGATTTCTCGGGTTGAAAGGGTATTATCGCAAGTTTGTTAAGAATTATGGGAGAATAGAAGCACCTTTAACAACATTACTGGAGAAATATGCATTTTCTCAGACTCCAAAAGAAACTAATGCCTTTGAATATCTTAAAGAGGTAATGTGCCAAGAACCGGTCTTAGCTATGCTAGACTTCCCAAAAACCTTTATTATGGAATTTGATGTCTCAGGAAATGGAATTGATGATGTTTTAATGCAAGAAGGAAGACCCATTATTTTTTAAATCCATCCAATCAAAGTAAAGTATTTACAAAAATATATTTATGAGAAAGAAATGTTAGCAATACTACATGCACTAAAGAAATGGCGACCTTACCTAATGGGAAGACACTTCAAGGTAAAAATGGATCATGATAGTCTTAAATACTTTTTGGAACAAATATTATATTAAAAAGAGAAGAAAAAATGGGTCACAGAAATGTTGGGTTATTACTTTGAAATCATCTACAAAAAATGAAAGAAAAATGTTGTTGCAGATGCACTCTCAAGAAAGGATGAGGATTTGGAAGCATTACTTTGTTCCATTTCTAGTATTCATCCAGATTGGATAACCGGAGTAAGGGATGAATGGAAGAATGATGAAGAACTGTGGACACTAATTCAAAATTTGCAGCAAGATCCCAAAACATCGAATACATTTAGATGGAAAAATTATTCATTATGGTACAAAGATCACTTAATTCCTAACTCAAACAAAATATTATTTTTTAATTCCACACCTCTCCCTTAGGAGGGCACTTAGGATTTTTAAAAACTTACCACAAGGTCAAGAAGGACTTTTTTTTGGATGGCCTTAAATAGGATATTCAAAAGTTTGTGGTGGAATGTTTGGTTTGCCAACAAAATAAATTTGAGACAGTTAAGACCCCAAGTGTGTTAAAAATTTTATCCATTCCAAGTCAACGCTGGGAGGAGGTTTCAATGGATTGTATCACCAATTTACCCAAGTCCGAAGGAAAGAGTGTCATCATGGTGGTAGTTGATAGACTTACCAAGTATGAACACTTTTGTGCATTATCTCATCCATTTAAATCCAATACAGTTGCTACTACATTTTTGTAAATAATTCAAAAGCTACATGGAAACCCAAATATTATTATAAGCGAGAGAGATCCCATTTTCACTGGAAATTTTTGGATGAAATTATTTTCTTGTCTGGGTACACAATTAGCACATAGCTCGTCTTATCATCCTCAATCTGATGGGAAAATTGAGATAGTGAACAAATGTTTGGAAGGATATCTTTGTTTCTTTGTATTTGATAAGAAAACACAACATTTCAAGTGGTTACCTCTATCTGAATGATGGTATAACACTTCCTTCCATACTGCAGCAAAATGAACCCATTTATGGCACTTTATGGATATCATCCACCATCCATCACATCATCTTTAAGAGAAAATTATAAGGTTCAAGTAGTGGAAGACACATCGAGCAACAAAAATAAGTTCTCCAACTCTTAAAGGATAACCTCACTTTGGCGTAGAATCGAATGAAACAACAGGCAGATCAGCATCGCAGTGAAATAAGTTTTGATGTAGGCGACTAGGTATTTTTATGGCTAAAACCATACAAACAAATGTCCCTGAAGTAAGCTAAGAAGGGTAATAAATTATCACCAAAATACTATGGTCCTTACAAGGTGTTGCAAAATATTGGTAATATGGCATACAAATTGGACCTTCCTTCATCTTCTCAAGTGCACCCAGTTTTCCATGTTTGATGCTTAAAGAAGGTTATATGTGACAAGCTCCTAGTTCAAACAATATGAATTTGATGAGGAAGGAAAAAATATATTGTAACATGAAGCAGTCATGGAAACAAGAATTTGACAGTTATGAAATCCTTCAATTTCAGAGTATCTCATCAAGTGGAAGAACTTACCTGCTGAAGATTACACATGGGAGGATGATAATTTTGTACAGAAGCATCCATAACTGCTCAAGCATTGAGGACAACACATTTTTTTAATAATAGGGGCATGTTAGGTACCTATAATAATAGTGTATCCCCTTATTGTTATTGTTAGTGTAGCGCCCTTATTGTTATTTTTGTGCCCATGTAATCCCATATTATTATTATTATGCCCCATAGAAGCCCACTATTGTTATTGTTGTGCCCCTACATTATTATTGTTATGTAGGATCTAGTTATATTGTGACCCCTTGAACTCCTATATATAGAAAGGCGGTTTTTTCATTTGAATCATCCAAGAATTGTTCATTTATGTAATTTAAAGGAGGTTTCCCCCTCGAAGAGGCTAATTTTTAAGTCGTTGATCTATCTTTTCTTCTATTTTGTGAGCTGGTTGCATAACATTAACAACCTATAGAGCATTGATAATCCTTCCGTTGATGTCTGAAAAAGAATAACCGTTGAAAAATTGGCTTGCAAAACAATCCCAATCGCCAGTTTGTCTCCTTGTATCTTCTTTTACATACCATGCTTTGGGGAAGGTTTCCAATGTATGCACAAATTCATGCACCCATAATTATTTTGGAATTATTTCTCTATCCTATCGATCTTCACTTTTTTGAAAATGTTGTTGAGGGTCTAAGTTTCCCCTATATTTTATAAATGGTGGTGAGCCCCCTGAATTTCCAAATCTAACTTTTAATGTTGCCTTAAATCCCCCCCGTCCTCTGAGATTGTTGCAGTGGACTCCCCACCACCTAGTCGATGTTTCTTGCAGTTCAACATTCATTAGATGCACCTTATGCTCTTCAGGAACAGTTGCATCAATATTATTAATAAAAATATCAACCGAATCCATACCATTGAAGGTGGGGTATTATCTTACCTCTGTGTCAATCCAATTCATTCCCCGGATTGTGGTACAACATCTTGTGTTGACCTTGAATCCTCCTTGTTACCATTCATCCCACACAGCCTTTGAGCCAACCTCTAAGCTTTGAATGCTCTTCTAACTTATTTATATGCAAGAAGTATCAGCAACACCGACAACACTCATGAGAGATTGACTTGGGGACGAGTCAATGAACTTTGGTCTAGGCCTATTGGGGCCTTAATTTTTAGAATAATTAAAGTATTTTGGGATACACTGGAAGGATGACAGGTTATGGAGATAATTGTTGGGAATTCACGAGAAGAACAACGAAGAAAGAGGAATGAACTTATGGAAAATTGGCAGTTGCAGAGGAACAACGGGAAGAGACAGTCATAGTCGAGTGAGAAAAGAGAAGTAATAGTCGTACAACAGGGACAGATGAGAAAGGAAGGAGGTGGAAAGAACTAATAGTTCAGGCAAGCGTGGAAAGATAAGGAGGGATTGGCAAGAAGAGCACAGAGAGAGAGTACGGAGATGTTGTTTTGAGGTAGTAGATCTGCTCTGTATCTGTTCTGTTGTATGATTCTGTAATGTTCATGCTTTCATATTGTATAATGTGGAAAGATTTTGTTGAGTCTTATGTAATGATTTTTTGTGAATTTTAATGAAAATAAGGAATTTTAGGATCATTATGTTATGATTGAATGGTTATCAACCAAATACATGCCATTGACGGTGGGGTATTTACTTACCTTAATGTCGATCCCATTGATTCCCCGGATTGTGGCACAACCTCTGGTGTTGACCTCATAACCTCCTGCTTCCACTCATCCCACGCAACCTCTGAGCGAACCTTTCAGCTTTGAATACTTCACCAACTAATTGATCCTTCCACAGTTGGGTTGATATAATCTTCCCTTCTTCCCGATGTTAGCGGGTATAATTGATCTAATATTTGCAATTTTCTCTATCATTTTTTGTCTTCATGAATCTCAATCCTTGATAAGGATATATGGGTTGGATCACTCTAACCCCTTCTACTTCGAAATTCGTTAGTTATTTTCTTATATCAATCACTGCATATTTTTCTAAGTCCCAATATATCCCAATAAGGGCTGGATAGGGATCTTTGTCTCCCATTATGTTTATTACTTCAAAATATTCATAGGTCCTAACCCTTGCAATGTAAACCTCTACGTTCTCTAGTCTTTCAACCGGGAGGATGCATTATTGGTTCTCCATACGCAATTGGATTGGTGAGAATGCTAGCTTAGTCCTCCCCAAGGCTTCCCATGTCTTTTTTGGCAAAATATTTACATCTGAGCCCAAATCTAGCATTGTATCTTTTATTTGGAATCTAGAAATCTGAGCATCAATTCGGAATTCCCTTCCTATTATTCTTTTGTTTCTCTGAATCCTTGTGGAATTCCTCTCTGGTACATTGGCGTAGATTTCCCCTTCTTGAGTTGTACCCTCCTTGATAGCTAATTCCAGACTCTCTCACAACTGCCTGAGCATTTTTCATTGTTCACAATTTGCAGGAACAATTTGAACCATTATTCTATGGGTCAAGTGTTGAATCGTGGTGGGTTTGGACTCTTCCCTTTTAAGGGAATTGGTTGTAATCCATGCGGCACTCCACTTGGGTTTAGATTTATGAACATTTCTACTTCTTCCTTGTAATATGTTGGAAATATTTTCATTGATGGAAAAGAAGTAGAAAGGAGTAGCACCAGAATTATCAGTGAGAACAAAGGAGAAGATTAGGATCAACTGGAGTATGAAGGAGCAACAAGGCAAAGAAGGAAAAACTTAAGTGTAGAAGCATAAAAGACAAGCAGAGGAGCAACATTAAAGAAAAGGAGCAGAGAAGCAATAGCAATAAGGCAAAGGAGAAGATCAGGCAATGATGCAGTGAGAAAGAATAAAATAGAGGCAGAGGAGCAGCAGAGAGGCAAGGAATAGCATTATATCATTATCTAAGGCAAAGGAGCAAAGAGGAGAAACATTAGAATCTTTATCAAGGAGCAAACGCAGCAAAGGCAGCAATTTTGGGTTGAGTAGTGAATGTGTTGGGCAGAGTCGTGAACATGTTGGGTCAATTCGTGCACGAGTGGGCATAGTCGTGAACGTGTTGGGTCACCTCGTGCATGAGTGGGAAGAGTCGTAAATGTGCCTAAGTAAAGTAATAAACACGTAGAGAATGTGTACAACAAAGAAAATCAATGAACAAGTGGGTCAAGTCATGCAAATACACGTTCAGAACAGTGTTGGCAGACCACACATTACAATCGGCGATGTTTATGTTTATTTCTAATTCATCGTAAGATATATGTTTTAAGTTGCAATGCGAAGTATATTACATTCATAGAAAATAAGGAAAATCCATTATGGTAAATTCTAAAATGTGCGACATGCAATAAGGTTTTCGCCGCAGGTTGTGAAATCACAAAATCACAAATATATAGAAATTCTTAAAGTTGCGAAGTGCGGGAGATGATGTGGCAAGTGACGTGGTTGCGGATGTGGCAGATGACATGGACCTGACCCCAAAAATTGCAAATCTATATTGATGATGTGGCAGGTTACATGGCAGACAACGTGGCAGGTGACGTGGCAAAAAATGTTGCAATGACGTGGCACCCCGATGGGACCCAAACCTTTTATCGCAAATCACATGTCGCAAGAGGTTATAACAAATTATCGGAGCGAAACTGTGATAAGAATCTACGATGTGGAAAATGCGATAGGAAAGTGCGATGAAATTTGCGATAAGACAGGTGGTACCCCTTCGCATATCACAGATCGGGATTTCAGAAGGACTAGAGCACAACGGATAACAATGAAAAGTACCAAACTGCGATGAGAGACCAGACGCGACACCTTCCAAAGGTAAATGATAATACATTTAAAAGTCTAGGTGTATGTGTATTAAGTTATGAAATCGCATCGGTAGAGAGAAAGCGTATATAACATATAACATAGTGGAATGCCAAATTATGATAAGAAACTGGATGTGAGGATTTTAAAAGTTTAATTTCAATATAATCAAGGTCCAAGGTTTAATGTGTTTGCGCCATTTCTTAGAAGAAAATCCTGAACACGAAGTTGACTCGGGTAATAAAAGAAAAGCTGGAACGAAAGAAAGAGGACTCGTGTAAGACCCGACTCTAAACATTCAATGATATATATATATGAGGTTATACCTTCCTTAAGTAAAAAGGACTCGGGCTCATGCAAAACAGTGTTATGCCTGTAGTAAAAATGGTAGTGCGCCTACTAAAACAAAATTATGAACACAAAGGAAGTACTTGGGTGTATAAGTGACCCAACACAAAGAGAACGTTGCGGGTAAGATATGCAATAGGAAGAGGCTGATTAAAATGTAAAGGCATGGGTCAAGTCAGGCAAAGACGGTTAGGTTACACAATTGGAAATATAACAACAGGCAGAGAAGACAAAATGAACAGCAAAGAAAGAAGTTGAAAGGGCTGAATTGAAATATTGTTGTAACTATAAATGTAAATTCATTGAGTATTTTATATTTTTTGTGATGCAAAGGAAAGTCTCCATAGGCATAGGCAAAACTCCAATGAGTGATGTAATGATTATGACTAATTTAATAACCTGAACTGAAGTGTAAGGAATCGAATGGGTGGAAGGCAAAGAGTCATGCCTGTTCACTTCATATTCCCATCTAGAATGAAAATAGCCATGAAGTTATCTCTATAAATGATGTTATTGCAATGTGCATAGAGAGGTTAGAGAGTGGAAGAATGAGAGTGAGAAGATAGAGACGTTGTGCACATCCAGATTTGATATGAAGCATATATGAAGGCTGAAAGGAAAGCAATGAAGAAGGAGTAAAACAGAGCTGATATCCTGGTAAATCAACATATGATTTTATTGTAGTGTGAGGGAGTTGGTGCTTCCATATCAAGTTGTAACTTGATATATGTCTAGTAGTAGTTGGTTGAGGTAGGAACCTCCTGTGGGTTGTAGCCTGCATAAAATAGAAGGGAGTTGGAGCTTCCGTGCAAGTTGTAGCTTGCAAAAATTGAGGTAGTAGCCTCCTGTAGGTTGGAGCCTACAGAAAATTAGTTGTGAGAGAGATTTGGAGCTTGCCTTTGCATCAAAACAATAATAAGATGTGGTTTTCTCCTTTATGGCTTTGCACTTATATATGTTGTCTATATGCATGATGATTATGTGTTTATGTATTGTATTTAATCTGCTTATCACTTGTTGTTCACATATTAAGTTTGTTGATTCACTATATATTAATTTGCTTATGAAATGGAGATGTAAATAATTTAAAAAAAAAAATTAAATGTCCATGAATGTACTAAATTTATTCACCCCCCCCCCTCTTAGTTTAGCTAAGGGTTCATCAATTGGTATCAGAGCAGGTTCCTTTAGTAACACTTTAACAACTGGAAGAAGGTCCTAGGTTCCCAAAATGGCTAGCCTAGAAGGATACTCAACAAATATAGCCCCATTGTTTACTAGCACAAATTATGTTTTCTGGAAAATAAGAATGAGGACATACTTAATGTCTCTACGAATAGAATTTTGGGTTGTTGTGGAAGAAAAATATGCACCAAAGGATACAGACACTGAGGAAGAAGCCAAACATAATTTCAGAGCTAATGAAAAATCAATGGATGCACTCTTGAGCAGTCTAAGTGAGTCAGAATTTATCAAAGTAATGCACACTAAGACTGCCAAAGATATCTGGGATACTTTAGGAAACATTCATGAGGGAGATACAAAGGTGAAGATGGCCAAACTACAAGCACATAGAACTCAGTTTGAAAACTTAAAAATGAATGAAGATGAAGATATAGTTGCATTATTTTTAAGAGTTGCAGAAGTTGTGAATATCATGATAGGCCTAGAAGAAGAAATTAAATAAAGTGTTGTAGTCCAGAAATATTGAGATTTCTACCATCCAGATTTAATCCTAAGGTTTCTGCCATAGAAGAAACATCAAACTGGGAAACCTTAACCAGAAACCAATTACTTGGGAACCTAACAGCATATGAGATGAGACTTCCTAAAGGAATTCAAACATGAGGGAGGTTGCCTTTAAGGCAAAAAAGTGCATAGAAGAAAAGGAAGTACATGCTCATGCTCTGATGAAGAAAAAGTCAAATTTGTCAGAAGATTGGATAGAGGCACAAGTAAGTACAAAGGTAAACTTCCATTTAAGTGCTTTAATTGTGGAAGAGTGGGGCACTATGCTTCAAAATGTCCTCATAAGAAAATAGAGAATCGGTCAAAAGGGAAAGAGAAAAGAAATTTTAGCAATGGGAAGAAAGGGAACAGATTTAATAGAAGAACATTCTATGCTCAACAAGATAGCAGTGCATCTGAGTGCTCAAATGAATCCCCCAATGAATAAGGAACATCAGAATTCATTTTGATGGCCAAGAAAGAGCTTGATAAAGATCTCCTGGAATTTGAAGAAGAAGGTGAGGTAGATCTTGAGGGGGAGTTGGTGAGTGCTCTAAAGGAAATAGATAGAGTCAATCTCAAGACTAGAAAATAGAAGGAAATCCTTCTGAAACATGTAAAGGAAGAACCAAACTCTGAAGATTTTATCAAGTTGAAAATTGAACTAGAAGAAGCGAGGAAAGTAGAAGACATTCTACTACAGCAAATAAGAGAGAAAATTTAGGAATGTGGAAGATTGGAAGAAGAGGTGGTGAGTCTGAGGAAGAAACTGGAAAAGGATCAAACTGATTTAATAATGAACATTCAGCAGTTAAAAGTTGTTGAACAATTGGACCGGATATTAAATGCACAAAGATCTCCTCTTGTAAAGACTGGGATAGGATATGAAGGAGAATCCAGCAAGTCGAAGGCAGAGGGTAAGAAAGCTATTACATTTTTTAAAGCTATCCTAAGAGAAAATATTAACTCCCATCAATCTGAGAACAAAATGTGGGAAACCCTTCAAATCCTCATGACCTGCAGCAAAAACCCACCACAAGGAAAGCCCTAGAAACAAGAGGAGTAAACAACCAAGCAATGTTCCACCTCAGATCAAATAGCTTCCAAAGACAGAATTTTCATATGACCAGATGGCTATATCCCCAAACAACTTTCTCTACCAGAGACAGATACTACTTCCATGGGTATTGCTTTTGTTGTAAAAGGTTTGGTCATAAAGCCATGGAGTTCAAAGCGTATATACGGATACTGGAGTATAGAAATTCAAGGGGAAATAAGAACAATGATGGATTCACTCATGTACATAATCCATTCAGAAATACAATCGAATGTTTTTGATGCCATAAAAATGGGCACAAGTCTCATGAATTTCCTCTCAAATACTGTGATCCATCTCCTCGGGGAATTTACCAAATAAGCAGTTGCATGCAATGGGAAAGGAAGATAAATAAGTGTGATCTATTTCTAATTGCTCAAGATCATAACAGTCAATGGTATTTGGACAGTGAGTGCTCAAAACATATGACTGGAGAGCGAAACAAGTTTGTAACTTTTGAGGAAAAGAAATATGGGAAAGTAACATTTAGTAATGATAGAGCAAGGTAAATCAAGGGAAAGGGCACAATTAGCCTGAATAATGGAAGAGATGAGACTTGGCATGTACTGTTTTTGGATGGTCCGAAAGCCAATTTGCTAAGTGTTAGTCAAATCTATGATAAAAGTTGTGAGGTCCTTTTCAGAGCCCAAGATTGTGAAGTAAGGTCAATCACCACAGGAAATATCTTGGTCAAAGGTGTTCAAACAGAGAGTAATGTTTATATAGTGGAAAAGAAGAATGAAGCATGCCACATAAACAAACTTGACGAATCTTGGCTATGGCATAGAATATTGGGACATCTAAATTTTAACCACATCATCAATTTGAGAAAAAAGAAAGTTGTCATAGATTTTCCTGCAATAAAGAAGCCATGAAATACCATATGTAATTCCTGTCAACTGGGCAAACAAAGTCACACATCGTTCAAAGCCAAAGACCATCTATCTATAAGTAAGCCTCTTCATCTTGTACACATGGACCTATGCGGAACTTCAAGAACAAATGCACCAGGTGGAGAATCGTATTTCATGCTGATAATCGATGATTTTTCCATATTAATGTGGGTGGAATTTCTCATATACAAATCCGAAGCGTTTGAGAAATTTAAGATATTCAAGGCACTGGCAGACAATAAAACTGGATGTAAACCAAAATGCATCAGATCAGACAGAGGAGGTGAATTCACAGGCGATGATTTTGCAGACCTGTGTAATGAATGTGGGATAAAGCAACAATTTACATTTGCAGGTACACCTCAACATAATGGAGTGCCAGAGAAGCAAAACAGGTCGGTACAACAGATCGCCAGAGCCATGATGCGAGAAAGAAACATTCCCCAAACCTACTGGGCAGAAGTAGTACACAGTTTTTCATATTCTCAACAAAGCTCATCTCACACCAATTGCGACAAGACACCATATGAATTGTGGCATGGAAAACCGGCATCAATCAAGCACTTTAGAGTTTTTGGCAACAAATGTTTCATAAAGAATAATGATGAAAAATTGGGGAAGTATGATGCAAGAGCTGATGAAGGAATATTTTTGGGATATGCATCTAAGAGTAAGGGATACAGGTGCTACAATAAAAGACTGCATAAAATTGTGGAAATCATTGATATGAGATTCGATGAAGATCTACCAAACAGAACCAGAAGCACAAACTGTGTCAATCCTCTAGATGATCATGAAGATGAGAAT
Organism: Pinus albicaulis; assembly: GCA_034641835.2. Lineage (NCBI taxonomy): Eukaryota > Viridiplantae > Streptophyta > Pinopsida > Pinales > Pinaceae > Pinus > Pinus albicaulis. The sequence goes on along the minus strand of CM076575.1, from coordinate 63,170,405 downwards.
AAAGAAAATAAAGAACAGAGTAAGACAACAGAAGATACATAAATAAACTCAAAACGACCCTCGAGACACACTCAAGAGAACCATCCAGGAGATCAAATCATTGGAGACAAGAGTGTAGGAGTCCAAAATAGAAGACAACTAGCTAAAAAGACCGAGGAAGTGTATCTAGCCATGTTTTCAAAGATAGAACCGAAGAATTTCAATGAAGCCAGCAAAGACAAAAATTGGATAAATGCTATGAACGAAGAATTAGAACATATTGAGAAGAACAAAACCTGGGAGTTAATACCAAGACCTTCTGGGAAAATGTCATTGGCACAAAGTGGATATTCAAGAATAAGATGAATGAACAAGGTCAGGTAATCAGAAATAAATCCAGACTTGTATGTAATTGATACTCTCAAATCGAAGGACTTGACTTTTATGAAACTTTTTCCCCTGTAGCAAGAATGGAAGAAATTAGAATGATTATATATTTTGCATTCTATCATGATTTTAAGATATATCAAATGGATGTGAATTTTTCCTTCTTAAATGGAGATCTAGAGAAGAAGTCTACATGGAACAACCTGAAGTTTTCTCCTTAGCAGATAAGCACAACTATGTTTGCAGATTAAAGAAATTCCTATATGGTCTCAAACAAGCACCACGGGCATGGTATTCTAGGTTGGACAAGTACTTCAAAAAACAAGGATTCAAGAAGGGAGGAGTAGACAACAATCTATATATAAAGGCTGATGAAAATGAACTTTTAATTGTAGTGGTATATGTATATGACATCATGTTTGGCAACAACAAGGATGAATTAGTAAAAGGATTTTCAGAAGAGATGAAGTCAGAATTTTAGATGTCTATGATAGGAGAGCTTACCTTCTACCTAGGACTTAAAATTCTACAGAAGAACAAAGTAATATTCATTTTGCAAGAAAAATACTTAAGAGACATGTTAAAAAGATTCCAAAATTGAGGATTGCAAACTTGTGTCAACTCCCATGATCACTGGATGCAAGTTATGTATTGTTGATGATGGATCAACAAATGTAGATCAAAGACATTACAAATCTATTATAGGAAGTATTCTATACCTGACAGCTTCTAGACCAGACATTATGTTGGTAGTAGGACTTGTGGAAAGATATCAAGCAGCACCAAAACTAAATCACTTGCCAGCAATCGAGAGGATATTTAGATACTTGCAAGGAACTACACAGTATGGCCTATGGTATCTGAAAGGAAAAGATTTCACATTGAAAACATATATAGATGCAAACTGGGCCAGTTGTGTGGATGACAAGAAAAGCACAAGTGGAGGTGCATTCTATTTGGGAGAAAGTCTGGTGGCATGGTTAAGCAATAAGCAAACATTTGTCTCTCTATCTACAACAGAATCAGAATACATCGCAACAGCATCTTGTTGCACACAAGTGATGTGGATGAAACAAACTCTTCAAGACATGAAGGTAAGCATCATTGAACCTATTTCTATCAAATGTGACATTACAAGTGTAATAATCATATCAAAAAATCATGTGCTTCATTCAAAAACCAAGCACATCCCAATAAAGTACCACTTCCTCAAAGAACAAGTAGCAGATAAAATACTAAAGATGGAATATGTCCCAACAAAAGAACAGACAACAGACATATTTAAAAACCTCTTGCTAGATAACCATTCGAGTATCTAAGAGGCAAACTAGGGATAGTGTCTACAAATGATACCCCCTGATATGATAAAAAAAAAACTCCAACAAAGGCTGCAAAATTAGGAACAAAAATCTAGCCAAGGTTAGACAAGAAGCAGTTTCTCAAGGGGAGAGTAGCCCATAAAAGTTGTCAAGAACAACTCGAGCTATGGAGCTAGTAAATATCTACAGAGCATGATTACATTGTGTTATTCTTGCAGTGTTATGGTACATGTCCTCAGTATCGGAGTATTGTAGCATACATCATGGTGTAACCCTTTTCCATTGATGTCAAGGGGGGAGGAAAAGCGAGCAGAAGAAGAAAGGCACTTCTGAAAAATCAAGCAGAGGAAGAAAGGAACTTCTCAGAATGAAAGGGGGAGGAAGTCTTGGAGGAATTTTTTCCATCAATGCCAAAGGGAGAGATTGTTGGAAATATTTTCGTTGATGGCAAAGGACTAGAAAGGAGCAGCACCAGAATTATTAGTGAGAACAAAGGAGAAGATCAGGATCAGCTGCAGTATAAAGGAGCAACAAGGCAAAGAAGGAAAAATTTAAGTGGAGAAGCATAAAATAGAGGCAAAGGAGCAGCATTAAGGAAAAGGAGCAGAGAAGTAGTAGCAATAAGGCAAAGGAGAAGATCATGCAATGATGTAGTGAGAAATCATAAAAGAGCGGCAGAGGAGCAGTAGAGAGGAAAGGAGCAACATTAGATCTTTATCTAAGGCAAAGGAGCATAGAGGAGCAACATTAGAATCTTTAACAAGGATCAAACGCACCAAAGGTAAAAAATTTGGGTCGAGTTGTGAACATGTTGGGCATAGTCATGAAAATGTTGGGTCAAGTCGTGCACGAGTGGGCAGAGTCATGAACGTGTTGGGTAAAGTCATGCACGAGTGGGAAGAGTCATGAATATGCCTAAGTAAAGTAATAAACGCATACAAAATGTGTACAACAAATAAAAGCAATGAACGAGCAGGTTAAGTCATGCAAATACACATTCAGAACAGTGTTGGCATACCACACATCACAATTGGCGATGTTTATGTTTATTTCTAAGACATCGCAAGCTATATGTTTTAATTTGTGATGCGAAGTATATTGCATACCACAGAGAATAAGGAAAACCCATTATGGTAAATTATAAAATGTGCGACATGCAATAAGGTTTTCGCCGCGAGTTGCGAAATCGCAAAATCATAAATATTGTGAAATTCTTAAACTTGTGAAGTGCGGGAGATGATGTGGCAGCTAACGTGGAAAGTGACGTGGTTGCTGACGTGGCAGATGACGTGGACCTGACCCCACAAATCGCAAATACATATTGATGATGTGGCAGGTGATGTGGAAGATGACGTGGTAGGTGACATGGCAAGTGACATGGTAGACAATGTGGTAGTGACGTGGCACCCTGGTGGGACCCAAAACCTTTTATCGAAAATCACATGTCGTAAGAGGTTATAACGAAATATCAGAGTGAAACTGCGATAAGAATCTACGATGTGGAAAGTGCGATAGGAAATTACGATAAGACAGGTGGGACCCCTTCACATATCGCAGATCGGGAGTTCAGAAGGACTACAGCACAACGGAAATGAAAAGTGTCAAACTGCAACAAGAGATCGGACACGATACCTTCCAAAGGTAAATGATAATACATTTAAAATTCCGGGTGTATGTGTATTGAGTTATTAAATCGCATCGGGAGAAAGAAAGGCATATATAACATATAACATAGTGGAACGTCGAATTGCGATAAGAAACCAAATGCGAGGCTTTTCAAAGTTTAATTGCAATATAGTCAAGGTCCAAGGTTTAATGTGTTTGCGCCATTTCTTAGAATAAAATCCTAAACACGAAGTTGACTCGAGTAATAAAAGAAAAGCTGGAATGCAAGAAAAAGAACTTGTGTAAGACCCAACTTTAAGCGCTCAACGATATATATATGAGGTTATACCTTCCATCACTGGGAAAAATGACTTGGCGCTTGTGCAGAAAAGTGTTATTCCTGTAGTGAAAATGGTAGTGCGCCTATTAAAACAAAATCTTGAACGTGAAGGAAGTACTCGGGTATATAAGTGACCCAACATAGAGAGAAGAGCATAGAACGTTGCGGGTAAGATATGCAATAGGCAGAGGGTGTGTAAAACGTAAAGGCATGGGTTAATTCAGGAAAAGACAGTTAGGCTGCACAGTTGGAAATATAACAGCAGGCAGAGAAGACAAAGGGACAGCAGGCAGAGAAGACAAAATGAACAGCAAAGTAAGAAGTTGAAAGGGTTTAATTGAAATATTGTTGTAACTATAAATGTAAATTCATTGAGTATTTTATATTGTTTGTGATGCAAAGGAAAGTCTCCATGGGCATAGGAAAAACTCCAATGAGTGTTATAATTATTATGACTAATGTAATAACCTGAACTGAAGTGTAAGGAATCAAATGGGTGGAAGGCAAAGAGTCATTCCTGTTCACTTCATATTCCCATATAGAATGCAAACATCTATGAATTTATCTCTATAAATGATGTTATTTCAATGTGCATAGATGTACTAAATATCCATGAATGTACTAAACTTATTCACCCCCCCCTTCTCAGTTTAGCTAAGGTTTCATCGTAATATTGTTTATATTTCTCAGGATCATATGAGCTCTTCGGTTAGGCATGTCTTATAATATTGTGTTGTTTTGACGCTCCTGTGTCAACCCTGGTCTGATGTTTTGGAGTGGGGCAGTTTCTGGCACCCTTGACTCTACATTAATTAAATTTTACCCCCTCAAGCGATTGCGCTCTTCCCATATTTTGATTAATTATAGGCAGTCCTCTATTGCATGTGAGTTGACCTTGCATTGAGAACACCATGGTCATCTAGGTAGCGGGAAATATCATGCAACATGGCCTTCTTGATCATATTTATAACATCGCACTAGACCTCGCCCTCCCATCCTGCCCGGCCTTGTTCCCCCTCCTTCTCGTCCCCAAGGCCTTTCATTGACTCGATATGTTGTTCGGTCAAATCGATCAACTAAGGAATCCAATGCCCTACACTAGTCAGTGTGATGAGTCAGTGAAACATAGAATTAACAGTATGTATTATTAGGTACATTTGAATATTTATATAGAATGGGGAAGATACATGGGATATGTCCATATGCTCTATGAATTTTATAGTAATCGGTTGGTGCTAGATTATGTTGATTTGGGAATGCATGGAATTGAGTTTAGCCTTGATATAAACCTTGTGTTCTTATTTGCGCAACTCCCACAAGAAGAGGTTCTCTCGATGGCCCCGTCGGGCTTGGTGTAATACTTTATCCCCGCAACCTCGAGCACTTTGTGACTAGATGACATTCAATCAGGCAATGAGTACACTAGACATTGGTCACGTGAGTCGTGTTGGTTTCATGTCCTTCAACTTTTCTGTCCAGTTTGTGATTTTATGTTGCAGACCCAATATAAACAGGTTTTGGGTCATTTTTCTACCTCATTATTCATGTGGGTACCCCGCCATAGCCTCAATATGCATTTTTTGTGCTAAAGCATCTTTTAGAGATCAATATTCTATTAGGTTAGTGGCGTACAGGTAAGAGGCAATAATGCTTTGATAAACTAGTCTCGTTGGTCATTTACGTCTATTAGGCAGCTTAGCTTTCCAATTTCATCTTTGAATCTCCACATTAACTCCTAGGTGGTCTCCCCTTCCTGCTGCTTAATTTCCCACAATTCAAACAACCCCTGTTGGTTTATCTAAAGAATATTGAACTCTTGCACAAATTCTCTTTTAACATCTTCAATTGATGGGTTCTGTTAGGGTCCTATGATAACAGGATTCATAATTTTGAATTGACTGTGTAAAATTTTGCAATATTGTACATACCTTTTCTTTCTGCAAATTTTTTCCCATATTTAAAAAAAATGAAAAGAGGGTAAGTCCTAAAAGTAAAATCAAAGGACCAAAGAAACAATAACAAAAAATAATATCAATATGAACCCCACAAAAATATATAAAAATAAGATCATGAAAGTGTTGCACATTCAAATGCCACCACTTTAGTGTACTTTATGCAAATAAAATTGTGTGTAGCTTGTCCAAAATGCCACAATTCATGATAATCATACAGTTTTATCTTGATTATTCATGCTTTAAATTTCATGCTGATAGTTAGAGAATAAAGATCTATCCAAACCATTTAATCTTGGCATATCAGTAGTTAGGTAGAGAATAAGAATGAGCTCATCAATTTAATCTGAGCCATTGGAATTCATAAGGTTAGAAGTAGATTAGTTTTTTTATTAAAAAAATAAATAAAGGGTCAGCAAGCTCAAATGCACCCAAGAAAAGAAATCAAAATGTTAGGGTAAATAAAGGGTAGGAAAAAGCACTTTTTTCTAGCCATGGAAAGCACAATTGGTTCATCTCATATTTCTAACATCCTTCTAAACACTTTCCCCCTTGAAAAATATCCATTTCCCTTCATTTTAAACCTTTTCCTTTGATAATATCCCTCTTTTACCTTATTCTAACTATTTCCCCTTCCTATAAACCATTTTCCCTTCCTAAATCCCTTCCCTAGCTAAAAACCCTTTTCCCTTTTTACTAATCCCCTATTCAATAAAAATATCAAGACCACTTTCCCATAATTTAGAATTACCAAATGTTTAAATACCAACCATGCTTTCATTTCACTTAACTTATCCTCCTAACGTATTTCTAATATTTAGTTTAAATACATTCTAACCCTTCCCGCTGTCATATTTTATTAAACCAAATATAATATAAAACCCCTTCGCTTTAATATATTATCCCCTCCCACTAATATCATTTAACCCTATTTCACCATATATATGATACACCTCCATAGAAATAATATATGGGTCCCACTTCTTTGAAAATCCTGTCAACCATACGATCTTATCATTTCAAATCCAATGGCTCATAGGTCGTTTCGCACTACCCCAATGATCTATGATTAACGCTGCTGAAGAGTGCGAAATATATTTTTTTGCACCCCCATTCCCTTACCATGCGGCATCACTTCATCTCATCACACTCCCATCCTCAAAACTACTAAACCGTCCTCTGTGAGTGCGATCGACTATTCATAAAACTGCTTTTACATCGTGCAAAAAAACTACCATCTCGTTCTCAATTTGCGACGAAATCACTTATCTACTCTTGCACTATGCAGGTATAAATCCTATCCACTCCACACTGTGATGAAAACCACCATTGCTTGAATTAATCCCTGCACTAATGTGATAAACCTACCCACCCTACATGCGGTAAATCACTAATTCACATCTGAGCCATCTAAAAACCTGTTATTCTATCCATAACCTTTCTCTGTTTTGAAAATGAGAAATTGACATTAAAAACTACAAGAACCATTGTAGACTCAGTTTGAAGCTTTGCAGACCGACAAAACCCCTGATACGGACAGAACTCCTTTCATGGTTTTCCAGGTTCCCTGAAGCCATTTTTGCCCCCATGTAGACTTGGGTTTTATTAATAATCGGTTTTGTTTTTCAGGTATATCAGCATAACAAGAAATATGATAAACAGTTGATACTAGTTCAAAACTGTTTAATCCAGATTCTGAAGATTTAAGCAAAAAATTCATGAAAGGAAAGAAAAATCAAGTTGATACAGCAGTAGAATAGAAGGAAACCATTTATACAATGATGGTTAAAATAGAGATGAAATCATTTTCACCAACATAGCAATACATTCTTACAAACTACTCTCCAAGAAACATTTTCTATTCTACATGTGTCTTTTAGTAAAAATAATTTTTACTAAAAACACAGAAACATAAGAGAGTTAGAATGATTTACAAAAAAGGTGAAAACAAAGCATGCAGACAATGCAGTAAAGTAAAAGAATAATTCACAACGATAGCAAAGACAGAGTTTAAAGATAAAAGACCAAGATTTAAAAGACAAGTAAAATGATAAGTAACGTGAGACATAAGCCAGCATAAAAGAAACAATTAGAAAATCAGTGCCAGCTTTCAGTCGGTTAAAAGGTGTCACTACCTTTTAGTATCAAGATATTTTATTTCCTAGAATAAACCCTGATTAGTTAAACATGATATTTTGTATTAGTTTTTGTATAAATACTTCATAATTCGAAGTATTGAGGGTGTGTGGATTTCTGAACATTTCTATGGTTGTATTGATCTGAAACCCGAGGGTTTATGGTACCATTTTCAATTCAGCAAACTGGGCTAAATAATAAAGGCATTGCATTATAGGATTCATGTGTTGGGCCACTTCATTGAACTATCTTTCTATTGCTAAATTTTTATTTTCTTAAGTATTTCACATACTTGCATGTTTTCCAATTTAAATGTGATAACTAGAATATTATTACATAATTTTTTTAATTACACTCTATCTTGAACAGTTATTCATTTTGATGTTTTCTTCTAATATCCATATTAGGGAATTATTCATTTCTCCTTAGTTTCAATTGACCTCTTTCACTTCCCTCATTATCCGGTTTGAGGTATCCTTAACTGCTACTTGATCCCGATTCAAAAACCACTTCACCAATCCAACCTAAAATATCTGAATTTACTCAGATACCTTTCCCTATGAACACTTCCTTTAGACCTTGATTCAATCCTCTTTTCTTGACACTTTCACTCCATAGCCCAATGGTAAATAAACAGTCTTCTATCCATCTAAATAAGTAATTCCACCATGTTGTGCTATGCAACAACCCCCCATTTTCATCTTCAAAATAGTTTAAAACTTTTGATAATAGAAATAGGGACCCTTCTTAAAAATGTATTTTTCATTTTAAATAAAAAATCAAACTCCAAAACATTGTTGTTTTTATAAAATAAAATAAAAAAACAAAAAACCAAAAAAGAAATTAATAAAATATCCTTGTGATCACCCTATCGCAAATCGCATCCCACATAATCCTTTCCCATTGAAACTTAAGCACAGAACAGTGAAATCCATATTTTGCAATTAGCGATTTGAAATTCGCAAGAGACATCATAAATCGCACATCACAAATTTTCGTTTAAAAACTTAAAGCAGTACTTAACAAAGTTTCGATGTAGCGGTATTTCGATATTGCAATTTTGCGATTTCGCGATATCGCGAAATCACATATCGTATAAATAAAGAGAAATTCGCCTCATAAAAACAGGTTCAAAGGGCGCGATGCGATGGATTTAACAGGTTTGATAAAGGATTTAATATGAAAATAAATCATGTCAAAAACAATTAAGTGTGTTTTATCATCCCAATGCAAACAGTTATTGGTTTGTTGTGATTAATTAATGATATAGCTGCTTCCCAGATATTTTCTTTCTAAATTGTTCATTTCAATATATCTTTCATAATTTGATCATTACTCTATCTTTAATACGGATTTTCCTTCAAGATATGTCCATACGGAAAGTAATTCAGAAACACGGAAAATAGATTGTTGCAGAATTGGAATACACAAAAATGTCATCTACAGTCTCAGATATCGTTTCCACTGCAGATGGAGGTACTACAAAGTGGAAAGCTATCTATACTATCCTCGAAGATGAAGAACCTGAAGTAGTGGAGGTCAAGGAAATTGCTGATGATGCAAGGCCCTCAAATTTATAGTTTAAAGATATTTCATGCTCCTTCCTTCATAGAATAGCAGCAAGGGCCAGCCTTTTACCATATACTGATATGATAAGGTGGGTGCTTGAGAATTCAACAATTAAAGACAAACAATTCAGAACCATTAAGAATGAAAACTTAGGTTCTTTCAAAGATGAAGATTTGAAAGTCATGTACAAGCTACTCGACCAACAAGACATCTATGACAACAGGTTTGTTGAAAAATTTTCAAAGAATAATGAAGATCCTTTCAAAACAATTCAAGGTTGGAGGAAACTGGATAACAAGTTTAAACATGACAAATCAGGTATGTATCCTATCGGTTCACTTGCAAATCCCTAAAATTTCGCAGCACCAATGCTATGCAGATTATATGGTCTCCTTGATAACACCAAGCTCTCTATAAATTGGCTTCCCCTAATTGATTCCTGTGTTACTTCTCACATCATGAATTGAGAAACCATTCTTTCCGAAAATCTAACTAAAGTGATTAATGAATATCGCCAGGCAAGATCTTCTTCTTCCAAGCCCGTCCCCCAATTTTTCATGAGCGCATATGTTTTTGATGCCATCTGTTTCTCTACCAATTTTCCAATTATGGGTTGGAAATGGACTTTCGAGGACCCTACCCCTATTCATTTGAGTCATAAAGAGATATGGGAACACAATTATGTAACAAATTTCCATAGGTTATGTTATGGGGTTGTATTACCATTACATTAGTTAATGTTTGATAGAGAGAGCCCCAGGTTCACTAAGGAAGCCATCACAGATCTCCATATGATAGGAAGATGTTTCATTGAAGAATAATTTTCATATATCTAAGTATTTGGAATTTCCACTCCTCCACATGTGCTTCCTCTATATTTTTCAGATAAACTAATGGCAAGAGAAGTGGCTTACCAAACTGTTGGCAATGGACTCACTAAAACTCTGAAAGATAGCAAAAATATTTATGGCCAAGTTTTCCTATTCAATGTGGTTCATTCTCCCTTAGAAATTTCAATCATGCAGCGAAATAATGTTAGAAGATTCAGCTTTTGAAACTCCATGTTTTACCATCAAGACAATTTGACCTAGAGAAAATTGCTAATAAATTTACTCAGTCAGTCAAAATCAAACCTATCATACACACAAATAATAAATTTGAAGACATTTTGTAGTCAGTTGGAAATTTCGAAGAATTTCAAAACTTTTTCAAATTGAATCTAAATCCGGAAGAATTACAGAGATTCAATGAGTATAGAGAAAAAAGACTCAAATGTATTCCGCAAAATGTCTTAATTACTAGTTATATGACTGAACCAAGAAAAGAAATTAAAACATAAGACTCTGATTCACAGAATAAAAGTGAACTAGATAAGTTCTAGAATTTAGTTAGCAATACATTGATTAATACCCCATGGGTATCATCTTCATAGAAAAATACATAATTTCAGACTCCCCAGGGTCAAATAGTTTCAGCAAAAGAAATCACTGAAAGTCCTGGGATAACCTCCCAAGATACAAAATTTATTCTTGAATTTCCTATTGATGAAATTATTCTAAAGGTAACTGAGATCCCTCCACTAAATGTATTCTATAGCCCTCTTCATAAAGCTATAGTCAGGAAACAAAGAAAAAGAAGAAGGATTGAAACACCCCCAAGTAATGAGGTTATGGAAATTGTATGGAAAGACACTCCTTCAAATCCAATTGAAAATCTAACTCAGCTATCACAATTTGCTGGAGCATATACTACTGCAATAATGGACATGGCAGCCGAAGTATCCATTTTAGTTCAGGAAAAGGATGATAAAATCATGCAGCTACAACAACAACTGGATGAAGAAAGGAACAGTGTAAGTCAAAAGGTCGAGCAACAACTCTTCAAATTTCAGAAAGATATGGAAATAATTAAGATGAGTCATGAAAATGACTTATCCAACAAAGAAACATTGATTAAAGAATTGAGAGAAAATATTACAAAGTATGAAGGCATTCCTACTACAGAGGAATTCATAAAAGAAGCATTGGCATTAAATGCCTTACTCTCAAAACAGCAAGATTTGTTTTTCTTACAAATATGAGGCATAGTTCCACATTTGGAAATCAATGAACAATTGACTAATACAATCATTGACCAGAGAATTGAGTTTAATGAGCTCAATACCAAAATTTCTGACTATATTGAATGGAAGGATTCGGAGGAAGGGAGAAAGTCAAATCACCCAAAGATCAAAAAAACTTATAAAGATATTCACTTTACTGACTGGGATGCATAGGTAGAACAAGCAGAATTGGAAATAGCCAGAGCAGGAGGCATATCAAAGAGTATGGTAAAAATGATCAACCACATGTTGCATACCTCTGGTTTAATTAAAGAAGGAAATCACAAATCGATTCTTGATCTCAGAATATTAGAGCAAAGTTGGAAAAATACAGGTCAAATACGAGAAGAAACAATTGCACAACTGACAAAGACTAATTGGGAAGCATACTGGCAACACCTGGTTAAACCCCATAGTCAAATAATGACATTGAATTGTTCTCTAGATTCCATACAGAAGATGCTGCCACTTTTACTTGATGTTATATTTACTGGATAGATGAAGACACAGTTCGGGAAGCCTCCACAAGTTCAACCAATGTCCGATATTTGTGAACAGAAAAGTAGATCTGGCAATAACTATCATCGAGCATGATCATGAGTTAGTTTGTTTTGATAATTTCAATTTTAGCAATTAGATACTAGGAATGAGGAAGGTTGTTTGAAACCACCTCATAAGATATTTTGTATAATCTATTTTTGTAAGTCATTAATGTAGTATTTAAACCCTTCTCATGCATTTAGAGAAAGGTCAAGGATTTTTATTAAGAACATTTACAAAGAATTCTTTACTGTAAGTTTGTGGATGTCTTGATAAAATAATGGAACATGGTCTTTTCAATTATATATCATTTTCATCGATCACTGTTGATGCACTTTTGTATTCTCTGAATGAATTATTGATAGAAGATTGATTGTGGTCTATTATCGTTGATCAAATGAACAGAACAGCACACATCTGGTACTATTATCTGTATGCTAAACTATGTTTTAAACATTAGTGATAAATCTAGCTTTCATCAATTATGTATGAAATCAATTATTTATGTTTGAAGTATCAGTTGCACTATTGTATGATATAAGAATAGAAATTGATTTGTTTTATATATGATCATCAAAATATATGTGATATGTTTCATATTTTATTTTGATTAACTATTTTTAAAAAGGATTATATTACAAAATTATTAATTATATTAATTCTGTAATTGATCTAAATCATCACAGACTGAATAGATATCATTTTAGATCGCATAAAATTAGCATTATCTTGGGTTAGATTAGATCAGATTTAATTTAAAGTTTTGCATATTAGAATAAAGTTTTTTTAGTTTTTAGTTATTCTTCTTGAAAATCATTTGAAAGAAACTCAACAATCATATAAAACCCAAATCTGGGAAATTAGTCCCATTACACCCATTCGGAGCCACTATCCCAAACGGAAAAGGAATTGTTTTAAGGTCCGGACCGGGTGGTTATCCCCCTTGTTGTTGCCATATATTTCTGAGACCTCAACATTTTTGACACTAGAAGGAGGGCCTAACTATGAATGGCATAAAAATCTAAACCCCAAACTAGAAGCCCTCATAAGAGTCGATCTCCCCAAAAGCATCCTACATCTTCCCGATCAAACTATAAATCACTAACTCAGAAATCGGAAATTATAGAAACATTCCCTTCATCCCCTGAAATATCTCAACAATCATATGCTTCAGAATTTACTCTTGAGTCTCTCGAAGTTCAGTCTTTAATTCAAAAATTAGAAGGAATGTCTATTTCTGCTGAAAATCCTGTTAATCCTGAAGCTTCTGAAGAAATCGTTACTTCCCTCTTTAAAGAAACTTGTATATTAACATGATCCAAAAGTGATAAACTTGGAATTCCTCCTTTTGAATTTCCAATTGAATCATATTGCAAAAAAATTTCTATATCCAGATCTAAGTCAGATACGAGTGAAGTCACGTCATATTTCCCTTCAGTTACTTCCTCACATCCTCTTACTCAATTTACATCCTCTTATTCTTCCATTTATTCTACTCAAACAAATAGTACTATCATAAGTAGTATTGTTCCAGTTGTAAGTTCTACATTCATTCCCCCTACTTCTGGATCTACTTCTGTATCTTCGCAAACTTTAAATCCAAGTATAGCTAATTGGCCTTGGACTAATCCTGGTGTTGTATTGATCGCAAATCCAAATCTCCTTCCAGATCATCAAAGAAAATGGCTACCTAAATATAATCAAGATCATGGTCTTCTTGCGGAAGAACCTATCAATAATTTTATGTTAGCTATGAATCTTAATGGAGTTGCTCATGAAGATATTGTACTAATATTGTTTCCTTATACTTTACAAGGATCTGCAGGATCCTGGTACTTTTCACTTCCAGCAGGATCTCTTGCAGATTGGGCAACTTTTGAACAAGTTTTTCTTGCAAAATTTGGAGATGATAGAACTATTACATCTTTAATCAATGCTCTTTCCAATCTAAAAACAAATTCAAGTGAAAGGATCAAAGATTTCAATTCCAGATTTAACAAGTTATTAAATAAAATCCCAACTGCTTCCAAGCCTATTGTTGATGTACAAATAGAGTGGTATATTTCTTCTTTGCCTTCTAATATAGAAATTTTTGTAGATAGAGCTGGTAAAGCTACGCTTTTAGAAAACATGAAAGAAGCTCTCATTGTAGAGAAAATAATCTTAGCATTAGAAAAACGATCAGAGATAGAAGACAGGAAATCAAAGAAAGCGACATTTAGTCAAGATTCCAAAAAGAAAGTCTCGAAAGATCCATTCAATATTGAAGGTCTTCAAAAAGTGTTAAAAACTATGTCAAATGACATGATTGAGATAAAGAAACAGATTGTTGAAACATCAGTGCCTAAGAAAGCATAATTCCCATTTAAGAAAAACCCCTCTTCAACATCTCAGCCTCCAAATGTGATTGCAAATGCTGAATCCAATCAATATATTGAAGATCCCTCACCATCTGAACAGGAAACAGAGTCTGAAGAAGAATTTGAACTGAATGGGTTATGGGATTTCATTCTACCTACAGAAGAAGAAATACAAGCTATGCCTGCGTCTACAAGAATTAAAGCTTCTTCTGATTCAACTATATCAAATCAAAAACAAAAATCTCTCCCCATAAAGGAGAAAACAATAACCAAGAAATCTAAAACTGTTCAGACAGATCCTATTTCACTAGATCCTCTTAAAACTTCCAAAACTTTAATAGTTTCAGATACATTGGAATACAATATAATTGAAGATATGAAAAATACCAAAGCAGACATTTCATTACATGAAATGACCAAACTCAAACAACAACAGAAAATTTTACTCAGAGAACTCAAGGCAATCCTTGTAGATCCTATACAACCACCAGTTGTAGCCCAAGCTTCTAAAGATATGGGAAAACCTCCATCATCTTCAAACAAATTAAATCCCAATGATCTTGTTTTAATTGGTGATAGATATATTTCTCACACTGCTCCTTTACTTTTGACTTATGAGATTTTCAACAAAAATGTTCATAACTGTCTTATTGATTTAGGAGCTTCTTCAAACATCATGCCAAGAACAGTGTGCACAAAATTGAATATCACTCCTCAAAAATCTATTGTACATATAGTTCAATTAGATAGAACAAGAGTCAAGGTCATTGGAGAAATGTTGTCAGTATCTATTAGATTATCATCCAATCCAAATGTACTACAATTAATCGATAACTTGGTCGCAGATATCCCTGAATTTTATGGTCTTATTTTAAGCAGGGATTGGTCTGAAAATTTACATGGATATTTCGCTACCGATTGGTCACACATGTGGTTACCATACAATGGTAAACCAAATCAAATCATATTTGATCGTGAAAAATTTATGAAACATGCAGTCACTGAACTAGAAGAAACAAATGAACCTGTAGTTTTCACTAATAATATTATTGGAAATTACTCAGCTAAATCGTTTCTAGGATCGTTCACTGCCCAGATTTAAGCTTTTTCAATAAACACTGCTATTTCTCAAATTGAAAACTTTTCTCAAACAGACACTTCTAAATGTATTAATATTAGCAATAAAATTCCAAAACAGACCTCATTTTGGACTTTATACTGTGACGGTTCAAAATCAGAAGATGGTGTAGGAGCAGGTTGTGTTTTAATCAATCCACAAGGAGAGAAAACAATGCTAGCTTGCAGACTCAAATTTCAATGCATGAATAATACCACTGAATATGAAGCATTGATAGAAGATTTGTACAAAGCTATTGGTTTAAACGTTAAATATTTGCAGGTATATGGAGATTGTGAGATAATTGTTAGACAAGTCAGAAACACAATTCATTGAATTTATGGACATTTGAAACATTATCAAGCTTTAGCTCAAAGTCTTACATCTCATTTTTCTGCATTCAATATCTCCATAGTTCCTAGATTAAAAAATGCAAGTGTTTATTTACTTGCTAATGTTGCATCTAAGCTTATACCATCTGAATAATTTAGCCCGAACAGATTTTCAATTGAGTTAATTTTTAGGCCTTCCATTCCTGACAACGTAACAAATTGGAGAGTATTTAATAAGGATAAAGGTATAGTAGACTTTCTTACATCAGACGGATCTTATGAGGGTCAAATCATAGATGAAAATGAACATGAATTACATATTGAAGATAAACAAAATTTTAATCCGATTCCCAAATATGTAGTCAAAATGGAAGATCTCTATCATTTGACAGATAGGTTTTAAAAAATTTACCAATTCAAAAACCCAAAGTTCTACTTTAAAGTTTGAATTGATTAATCTTGGTACACCAGAAAGACCTCAAAACATTAACTTAGGTCTTGGTTTAAAACCTGAAGAAAGGATGTCATGCATTAAGTTGCTGAAAACATATAAAAATATCTTTGCATGGGATTATTCATATCTCAAGACATATGATACTTCTATAATTCAACCTACTATACCTATGATCTCAGATAACAAACCTGTTCAGAAAAAACTTAGAAAGATTCACCCAAACTTAGAAAGTCAAATTAAATCTGAATTAAACAAAATGCTCAAAGCCAAAATTATTTTTCCTGTTAGACATTCGAAATGGGTCTCAAACATGGTCCTAGTTAGAAAGAAGAATGGAGACATTAGGATTTGCATAGACTTTAAAAATTTGAATAAATCTTGCCAAAAAGATAATTTTCCCTTGCCTACCATGGAACAGATATTGCAGTCAGTTGTAGGATCTGAATTGATGTCTTTTCTCGACGGATTTTCAGGATACAATCAGATTATGGTACATCCGGATGATAGATTAAAGACAACATTCATAACAATGTGGGAAACATACACATACCAAAAATAACCATTTGGGTTGATTAATGTTGGTGCTACATTTCAACGTGCTATGGATATAGCTTTCAGGGGACTAATAAACAGCTCAGTTTTTATATACTTAGATGAAAATACTATCTACTCTAAGCATAGAAACAATCATGTTAATCGCCTAAAACATATTTTTGAAAGATGTAGAAAATTCGGCATTTCTTTGAATCCTAAAAAATATTATTTCACTTTATCATAAGGTAAATTATTAGGGTTCACTGTCTCCAAAAAAAGGAATTCATATTGACCCTGATAGGATTTAGGAAATCGAAAACATTCCTCTACCACATAATAAAAAAATGACGGAATCACTTTTAGGACAAATTAATTTTGTAAAAAGATTTGTTCCTGATTTTTCCCAAATCATCTTACCCTTAAAAACAATGATCAAGAAGAATTCACTTTTTAAATGGGGAAAATATGAGAGAAATTATTTTGAGTTGATTAAGAAAGCCATAATCGAAGCTCCTTCTTTAACAACTATCGATTTTCTTAAGTCATTTGTATTATATACATGCTCTTCTGATACATCATACGCAGGAGTTTTGACACAGCTAAATGATCAAAACATTGAAGCACCGATTTCATTTTTCAGTTCTAACCTTCAAGGTGTTGAGTTAAATTATTCAGCTGTGGAAAAACAAGATTTTGTTGTGTTTAAAGCTTTGAAACATTTTAGACCTTTTCTCCTAAAAACACATACTAAAATAACATTACCTTTCTCAGCAGTAAGGCAATTATTAATCCAACGAGAGGTAGGAGAGAAGAGAGCAATTGGGTTACCGCACTTCAAGAATATGATGTAGAGATACATCCTACTAAAATTTTTAAAGGTCAAGGTCTTTACAGGATGTTAACTGGAGCCTCTCGTTTACCAACAGAAGAAGATCAATCAAATGAAATACAACTTTCTGAGGTAAGCCTAAACAATTCTTAGTCACAATATGCTAATCTAAATTTTTTCTTGAAAAATGGATATGTTCCATTATATCTTAATTAAACAACCATGCATGATCTAAGGCTTAAATCAAATCAATATCAACTCATAGATGATGTGTTATTTAGAAAAAATTATGATCTTGTACTGTTGAGATGTTTAGAGAAAACTGAAGCTGAAAAGGTAATGCAGGAATTACATGATGGACCAGCTGGAGGTCATTTCAGAGGAAACACCACAGCTCATAAAATACTGCATGCCGATTACTATTGGCCAACTCTATTTAAATATGCACATGAATATGCGATAAAATGAAAATTATGTCAAACTGCAGCAGGAAGAGAAAGGAAAGCAGCATTTCCACTACAACCAGTAAATATCCAACAACCATTCGAACAATAGGGATTAGATATCATAGGTGAAATAACTCCAAAATATTCTAAACAGCATAAGTATATTCTAACTGCAACAGATTATTTCACAAAATGGGTAGAAGTTATCCCATTAAAGGTGGTTAATACACAAAATATTACAGATTTAATTGATCAGTTCATAATCACCAAGTTTGGCCTCCCATCAGCTTTGATATTTGACAATGCATCTTACTTTTCTGGAAATGCCATGATAGAATTTTCTTTGAAAAGAGGTTTTAAATTAAAATACTTAGCTAACTATTATCCACAGGGTAATGGATTGTCTAAATCTACAAATAAAAACCTTATCAAAATCATTAAAGAAACTATAGAACAAAATCATAAAAATTGGCACAAAACACTATTATTTTCTCTTTGGGCAGATAGAATCACTCAGAAAGCCTCAATAGGTACTTCTCCATTTGTGTTAGTTTATGGAAAAGAAGCAGTTATGCCCACAAATATAACAATACCATCATTTACTTTAGTGCAGTTTATTGATGAAAATCCTTCGTCTTCCCTTCAACTTAGACAAGATCAAATTCTTAAAATGGAATAACAAAGAGAAAAATCCAAAGATATACATGCTCATCATCAACAAATAGTTAAAGCCTCGTTTGACACAACATCTACCAGCTCGAAAGCTTTTGAGATTGGAGACCTTGTTTTGAAATGGGATAAGGCACATGAGGAAAAAGCTAAGCATACCAAATTCCAAAGATTATGGTTTCGTCGATTTCAAATTATAGAAAAAATAGGTTCATCCACCTTTTTGTTGCAAGATTTATTAGGTAAGAAAGATTCCGTTCCTGTGAATGGTCAAATTCTCAAAAAATATTTCTCTTAGAAAATCAAGTTTTAAATTTTATTTTTGCTTTAGGAAAATAAAAGTTGAAAATAGCATCATTTTTGGTTGATTCAAATTTCAAAATTTCTGATAAATTTATTTGATCTTTCGCTTCTATAAATAAGAAAGGTAAAAAGGTAATTATAACTATGAAAATTGAGTAAACCTTCTTTTTTTTGAAATATTTTGAAATTTACTAAAGGCATTTACTTTCCGAAAAGACTCTTGATGTCATAAAATATAGATATTATGTATCAGTCAAAAACGGAACCTTTAACTTATCAAGGATTCTCTATGAAAATGTATCTACCAACTCTATAATTATCATCCATAACTCTTAAACGAGCTAATAATTCATCCCATCTGATAAAACTTCTTCTTCAAAGTATAATTCAAAAAAGAAAAGAAATATTTACAAAATACAAACTCAAAAGAAAATAAGTCTCATCACGAGCTTGTCTATCATAATCATAGATAAATAATTTAGACTGATAATACCAATACTACATACCATAACAAGCTAATAGCTAAATGATTATAAAATCAAAAGACAAGGCGTCTCATCACGAGGCAGCTTGTTCAGTCTAAATTACAATCATTGAATGACATTGTCATTATCAGGCCACCAAACCTGGACAATGATTTTGAGAATGTGTCAGAAAAAATAAATTCAATTGTATGTCAAATTAAATTTTGAAATAAGAAATAAAATTTAGATGGGACCATGAATCATTATTTGTTAAAAGATAACCCTGTCGAGGCTATAAACACCTACTGGCAACAATGGTTCTATCTGTGATAAATGAGTAAAAAACTATGAAACCAATTTTTAGAGAATACCTACTTTATCTTTTTAAATCTAAGTACCAACTGATGCAAACACCTATGTGTTATTACTGAAGGGGTCAACTAAGAAAAAAATGAGATAGGTAAATAGATTATATTCTGAAAAACATTGTTTAATTCATGAATCATACTATTTTTATTCTTATATCTTTTTCTTGTTTTGAAAAATTAGAAATATCAAACAAACCAATCAGAGATATCTGGTTCTCCGAAGTGAATCACCAATTTTTGTGCTATGCAACAACCCCCCATTTTCATTTTCAAAATAGTTTAAAACTTTTGATAATAGAAATAGGGACCCTTCTTAGAAATGTATTTTTCATTTTAAATAAAAAATCAAATTCCAAAAACATTTTTGTTTTTATAAAATAAAAAACAAAAACCAAAAAATAAATTAATAAAATATCCTTGTGATCACCCTATCGCAAATCGCATCCTGCATAATCCTTTCCCATTGAAACTTAAGCACAAAACAGCGAAATCCCAATTTTGCGATTAGTGATTTGAAATTCGCAAGTGACATCATAAATCGCACATTACATATTTGCGTTTAAAAATTAAAAGTAGTACTTAACAAATTTCCGATGTAGCGATATTTCATTATCGTTATTTTGCGATTTCGCGATATCGTGAAATCGCATATCGAATAAAAAAAAAAGAAATTTTCTTCATAAAAATAGGTTCAAAGGGCTCGATGCGGCGGATTTGACAGATTTGATAAAGGATTTAATATGAAAATAAATCGTGTCAGAAACAATTAAGTGTGTTTTATCATCCCAATGCAAACAGTTATTGATTTGTTGGGATTAATTAATGATATAGCTGTTTCTCAGATCTTTTCTTTCAAAATTGGTCATTTCAATATATCTTTCATCATTTGATCATTACTCTATCTTTAATAGGGATTTTCCTTCAAGATATGTCCATACGCAAAGTAATGCAGAAACATGGCAAACAGACTGTTGCATAATTGGAATACACAGAAATGTCATCTACAGTTTCAGATACCGTTTGCACTGCAGATGGAGGTGCTACAAAGTGGCAAGCTATCTATAATATCCTTGAAGATGAAGAACCTTAAGTAGTGGAGGTCAAGGCAACTGTTGATGATGCTCCTTCCTTCATAGAATAGCAGCAAGGGCCAACCTTTTACCATATACTGACATGATAAGGTGGGTGCTTGAGAATTCAATAATTAAAGACAGACAATTCAGAACCATTAAGAATGAAAACTTAGGTTCTTTCAGAGATGAAGATTTGAAAGTCATGTACAAGCTACTCAACCAACAAGACATCTATGACAAAGAGGTTTGTTGAAAAATTTGCAAAGAATAATGAATACCCTTTCAAAACAATTCAAGGTTGGAAGAAACTGGATAACAAGTTTAAACATGAGAAATTAGGTATGTATCCTATCGGTTCACTTGCAAATCCCTACAATTTCGCAGCACCGATGCTATGCAGATTATATGGTCTCCCTGATAACACCAAGCTCTCTATAAATTGGCTTCCCCTAATTGATTCCCGTGTTGCTTCTCACATCATGAATTGAGAAACCATTCTTTCCGAAAATCTAGCTAAATCGATTAATGAATATCGCGAGGCAAGATCTTCTTCTTCCAAGTCCGTCCCCCAATTTTTCATGAGTGCATATGTTTTTGATGCCATCTGTTTCTCTACCAATTTTCCAATTATGGGTTGGAAATGGACTTCTGAGGACCCTACCCCTATTCATTTGAGTCATAAAGAGATATGGGAACACAATTATGTACCACATTTCCATAGTTTATGTTATGGGGTTGTATTACCATTACATTAGTTAATGTTTGATAGAGAGAGCCCCAGGTTCACTAAGGAAGCCATCACAGCTCTCCATATGATAGGAAGATGTTTCATTGAAGAATCATTTTCATATATCTAAGTATTTGGAAGTTCCACTCCTCCACATGTGCTTCCTTTGTATTTTTTAGATAAACTGATGGCAAGAGAAGTGGCTTACCAAACTGTTGGCAATGGACTCACTAAAACTCTGAAAGATAGCAAAAATATTTATGGCCATGTTTTCCTATTCAGTGTGGTTCATTCTCCCTCAGCAATTTCAATCATGCAGCGAAAGAATGTTAGAAGATTCAGCTTTTGAAACTCCCTGTTTTACCATCAAGACAATTTGACCCAGAGAAAATTGCTAATAAATTTACTCAGTCAGTCAAAATCAAACCTGTCATACACACAAATGATAAATTTGAAGACATTTTGCAGTCGGTTGGAACTTTCGAAGAATTTCAAAAATTTGTCAAATTGAATCTAAATCCGAAAGAATTACAGAGATTCAATGAGTATAGAGAAAAAAGACTCAAATGTATTCCGCAAAATGTCTTAATTACTAGTTATATGACTGAACCAAGCAAAGAAATTAAAATAGAAGAATCTGATTCACAGAATCAAAGTGAACTAGATAAATTATGGACTTTAGTTAGCAATACATTGATTAATACCCCATAGGTATCATCTTCATAGAAAAATACATAATTTCAGACTCCCCGGGTCAAATAGTTTCAACAAAATAAATCACTGAAAGTCATGGGATAACCTCCCAAGATACAAAACTTATTCCTGAATTTCCTACTGATGAAATTATTCTAAAGGTGACTGAGATCCCTCCACTGAATGTATTCTACAGCCCTCTTCATAAAGCTATAGTCAGGAAACAAATAAAAAGAAGAAGGATTGAAACACCCCCAGGTAATGAGGTTATGGAAATTGTATGGAAAGACACTCCTTCAAATCCAATTGAAAATATAACTCGGCTATCACAATTTGCTGGAGCATATACTACTGCAATAATGGACATGGCAGCCGAAGTATCCATTTTAGTTTAGGAGAAGGATGATAAAATCATGCAGCTACAACAACAACTGGATGAAGAAAGGAACAGTGTAAGTCAAAAGGTCGAGCAACAACTCTTCAAATTTCAGAAAGATATGGAAATACGTAAGATAAGTCATGAAAATGACTTATCCAACAAAGAAACATTGATTAAAGAATTGAGAGAAAATCTTACAAAGTATGAAGGCATTCCTACTATAGAGGAATTCATAAAAGAAGCATTGGCATTAAATGCCTTACTCTCAAAACAACAAGATTTGTTTTTCTTACAAATATCAGGAATAGTTCCACATTTGGAAATCAGTGAAAAATTGACTAATAAAATCATTGACCAGAGAATTGAGTTTAATGAGCTCAATACCAAAATTTCTGACTATATTGAATGGAAGGATTCGGAGGAAGGGAGAAAGTCAAATCACCCAAAGATCAAAAAAACTTATAAAGATATTCACTTTACTGACTGGGATGCACAGGTAAAACAAGCAGAATTGGAAATAGCCAGAGCAGGAGGCATATCAAAGAGTATGGTAAAAATGATCAACCACATGTTGCATACCTCTGGTTTAATTAAAGAAGGAAATCACAAATTGATTCTTGATCTGAGAATATTAGAAAAAAGTTGGAAAAATACAGGTCAAATACGAGAAGAAACAATTGCACAGCTGACAAAGACTAATTGGGAAGCATAATGGCAACACCTGGTTAAACCCCATAGTCAAATAATGACATTGACTTGTTCTCTAGATTCCATACAGAAG
Source organism: Pinus albicaulis (assembly GCA_034641835.2). Classification (NCBI taxonomy): domain Eukaryota; kingdom Viridiplantae; phylum Streptophyta; class Pinopsida; order Pinales; family Pinaceae; genus Pinus; species Pinus albicaulis. The sequence goes on along the minus strand of CM076575.1, from coordinate 63,146,948 downwards.
ATGCTACCACTTTTACTTGATGCTATATTTACTGGATAGATGAAGACACAGTTCAGGAAGCCTCCACAAGTTCAACTAATGTCCGATATTTGTGAACAGAAAAGCAGATCTGGCAGTAACTATCATCGAGCATGATCATGAGTTAGTTTTTTTTTATAATTTCAATTTTAGCAATTAGATACTAGGAATGAGGAAGGTTGTTTGAAACCACCTCATAAGATATTTTGTATAATCTATTTTTGTAAGTCATTAATGTAGTATTTAAACCCTTCTCATGAATTTAGAAAAAGGTCCAGGATTTTTATTAAGAACATTTACAAATAATGCTTTACTGTAGGTTTGTGGATGTCTTGATAAAATAATGGAACATGGTCTTTTCAATTATATATCATTTTCATCGATCACTGTTGATGCACTTTTGTATTCTCTGAATGAATTATTGATAGAAGATTGATTGTGGTCTATTATCGTTGATCAAATGAACAGAACAACACACATCTGGTACTATTATCTGTATGCTAAACTACGTTTTAAACATTAGTGATAAATCTAGCTTTCATCAATTATGTATGAAATCAATTATTTATGTTTGAAGTATCAGTTGCACTATTGTACGATATAAGAATAGAAATTGATTTGTTTTATATATGATCATCAAAATATATGCGATATGTTTCAGATTTTATTTTGATTAACTATTTTTAAAAAGGATTATATTACAAAATTATTAATTATATTAATTCTGCGATAGATCTAAATCATCATAGACTGAATAGATATCATTTTAGATCGCATAAAATTAGCATTATCTTGGGTTAGATTAGATCAGATTTAATTTAAAGTTTTGCATATTAGAATAAAGTTGTTTTAGTTTTTATTTATTCTTCTTGAAAATCATTTGAAAGAAACCCAACAATCATATAAAACCGAAATCTGGGAAACTGGTCCCATTACACCGAGTCAGAGCCACTATCCCAAACAGAAAAGGAATTGTTTTAAGGTTTGGACCGGGTGGTTATCCCCCTTGTTGTTGCCATAGATTTATGAGACCTCAACATTTTTGGCGCTAGAAGGAGGGCCTAACTATGAATGGCATACAAATCTAAACTCCAAACTAGAAGCCCTCATAAGATTCGATCTCCCCAAAAGCGTCCTACATCTTCCCGATCAAACTCTAAATCACTAACTCAGAAATCGGAAATTGTAGAAACCTTCCCTTCATCCCCTAAAATATATCGACAATCATATGCCTCAGAATTTACTCCTGAGTCTCTCGAAGTTCAATCTTTAATTCAAAAATTAGAGGGAATGTCTATTTCTGCTGAAAATCCTGTTAATCCTTAAGCTTCTGAAGAAATCGTTACTTCCCTATTTAAAGAAACTTGTATATTAACATGATCCAAAAGTGAGAAACTTGGAATTCCTCCTTTTGAATTTCCAATTGAATCATATTGCAAAAAAAATTATATATCCAGATCTAAGTCAGATACGAGTGAAGTCATGTCATCTTTCCCTTCAATTACTTCCTCACATCCTCTTACTCAATCTACATCCTCTTATTCTTCCATTTCTTCTACTCAAACAAATAGTACTATCACAAGTAGTATTGTTCCAGTTGTAAGTTCTACATTCATCCCCCCTACTTCTGGATCTACTTCTGTATCTTCACAAACTTTAAATCCAATTTTGGCTAATTGGCCTTGGACTAATCCTGGTACTGTATTGATCGCAAATCCAAATCTCCTTACATATCATCCAAGAAAATGGCTACCTAAATATAATCAAGATCATGGTCTTCTTGTGGAAGAACCTATCAATAATTTTATGTTAGCTGTGAATCTTAATGGAGTTTCTCATGAAGATATTGTACTAATGTTGTTTCCTTATACTTTACAAGGATCTGCAGGATCCTGGTACTTTTCACTTCCAGCAGGATCTCTTGCAGATTGGGCAACTGTTGAACAAGTTTTTCTTGAAAAATTTGGAGATGATAGAACTATTACATCTTTAATCAATGATATTTCCAATCTAAAAACAAATTCAGGTGAAAGGATCAAAGATTTCAATTCCATATTTAACAAGTTATTAAATAAAATCCCAACTGCTTCCAAGCCTATTGTTGATGTACAAATAGAGTGGTATATTTCTTCTTTGCCTTCTAATATAGAATTATTTGTAGATAGAGCTGGTAAAGCTACCCTTTTAGAAAACATGAAAGAAGCTCTTGTTGTAGAGAAAAGAATCTTAGCATTAGAAAAACGATCAGAGATAGAAGACCGGAAATCAAAGAAAGTGACATTTAGTCAAGATTCCAAAAAGAAAGTCTCGAAATATCCATTCAATATTGAAGGTCTTCAAAAAGAGTTAAAAACTATGTCAAATGACATGATTGAGATAAAGAAACAGGTTGTCGAAACATCAGTGCCTAAGAAAGCATAACGCCCATTTAAGAAAAACCCCTCTTCAACATCTCAGCCTCTAAATGTGATTGCAAATGTTGAATCCGATCAATATATTGAAGATCTCTCACCATCTAAACAGGAAACAGAGTTTGAAGAAGAATTTGAACTGAGTGGGTTATGGGATTTCATTCTACCTACAGAAGAAGAAATAGAAGCTATGCTTGTGTCTACAAGAAGTAAAGCTTCTTCTGATTCAACTATATCAAATCAAAAACAAAAATCTCTCCCCACAAAGGAGAAAACAATAACCAAGAAATCTAAAACTGTTCAAACAGATCCTATTTCACTAGATCCTCTTAAAACTTCCAAAACTTTAATAGTTTCAGATACATTGGAATACAATATAATTGAAGATATGAAAAATACAAAAGCAAACATTTCATTACATGAAATGACCAAACTCAAACAACAACAGAAAATTTAACTCAGAGAACTCAAGTCAATCCCTGTAGATCCTATACAACCACCAGTTGTAGCCCAAGCTTCTAAAGATATGGTAAAACCTCCATCATCTTCAAACAAAGTAAATCCCAATGATCTTGTTTTAATTGGTGATAGATATATTTCTCACACTCCTCCTTTACTTTTGACTTATGAGATTTTCAACAAAAATGTTCATATCTGTCTTATTGATTTAGGAGCTTCTTCAAACATCATGCCAAGAATAGTGTGGACAAAATTGAATATCACTCCTCAAAAATCTGTTGTACATATAGTTCAATTAGATAGAACAAGAGTCGAGGTCACTGGAGAAATGTTTTCAGTAGCTATTAGATTATCATCCAATCCAAAGGTACTACAATTAATCGATATCTTGGTCGCAAATATCCCTGAATTTTATGGTCTTATTTTAAGCAGGGATTGGTCTGAAAATTTACATGGATATTTCGCTACCAATTGGTCACACATGTGGTTACCATACAATGGTAAACCAAATCAAATCAGAGTTGATCGCGAAAAATTTATGAAACATACAGTCACTGAACTAGAAGAAACAAATGAACCTGTAGCTTTCACTAATAATATTATTGGAAATTACTCAACTAAATCGTTTCTAGGATCATTCACTGCCCAGATTTCACCTTTTTCAATAAACACTGCTATTTCTCAAATTGAAAACTTTTCTCAAACAGACACTTCTAAATGTATTAATCTTAGCAATAAAATTCCAAAACAGTCCTAATTTTGGACTTTATACTGTGATGGTTCAAAATCAGAAGATGGTGTAGGAGCAAGTTGCATTTTAATCAATCCACAAGGAGAGAAAAAAATGCTAGCTTGCAGACTCGAATTTCAATGCACGAATAATACCGCTGAATATGAAGCATTGATAGAAGGTATGTACAAAGCTATTGGTTTAAACGTTAAATATTTGCAAGTATATGGAGATTGTGAGATAATTGTTAGACAAGTCAGAAACACAATTCATTGAATTTATGGACATTTGAAACATTATCAAGCTTTAGCTCAAAGTCTTACATCTCATTTTTCTGCATTCAATATCTCCACAGTTCCTAGATTAAAAAATGCAAGTGTTTATTTACTTGCTAATGTCGCATCTAAGCTTATACCATCTGAATAATTTAGCCCGGACAGATTTTCAATTGAGTTAATTTTTAGGCCTTCCATTCCTGACAACGTAACAAATTGGAGAGTATTTAATAATGATAAAGGTATAGTAGACTTTCTTACATCAGACAAATCTTACGAGGGTCAAATCATAGATGAACATGAACATGAATTACAGATTGAAGATAAAGAAAATGTTAATCCAATTCCCAAATATGTAGTCAAAATGGAAGATCTCTATGATTTGAAAGATAGGTTTAAGAAATTTACCAATTCAAAAATCCAAAGTTCTACTTTAAAGTTTGAATTGATTAATCTTGGTACACCAGAAATACCTCAAAACATTAACTTAGGTCTTGGTTTAAAACCTGACGAAAGGATGTCATGCATTAAGTTGCTAAAAACATATAAAAATATCTTTGCATGGGATTATTCAGATCTCAAGACATATGATAATTCTATAATTCAACCTACTATACCTATGATCTCAGATAACAAACATGTTCAAAAAAAACTTAGAAATATTCACCCAAACTTAGAAAGTCAAATTAAATATGAATTAAACAAAATGCTCAAACCCAAAATTATTTTTCCTGTTAGACATTCGAAATGGGTGTCAAACATGGTCCTAGTTAGAAAGAAGAATGGAGACATTAGGATTTGCATAGACTTTAAAAATTTGAATAAATCTTGCCAAAAAGATAATTTTCCCTTGCCTACCATAGAACAGATATTACAGTCAGTTGTAGGATCTGAATTGATGTCTTTTCTCAACGGATTTTCAAGATACAATCAGATTATGGTACATCCGGATGATAGATTAAAGACAGCATTCAGAACAAAGTGGGGAACATACGCATACCAAAAATAACCATTTGGGTGGATTAATGTTGGTGCTACATTTCAACGTGCTATGGATATAGCTTTCAGAGGACTAATAAACAGCTCAGTTTTTATATACTTAGATGACATTACTGTCTACTCTAAGCATAGAAACAATCATGTTAATCGCCTAAAACATATTTTTGAAAGATGTAGAAAATTCGGCATTTCTTTGAATCCTAAAAAATATTATTTCACTTTATCAGAAGGTAAATTATTAGGGTTCACTGTCTCCAAAAAAGGAATTCATAAAGACCCTGATAGGATTTAAGAAATCGAAAACATTCCTCCACTACATAATAAAAAAACAACGGAATCACTTTTAGGACAAATTAATTTTGTAAAATAATTTGTTCCTGATTTTTCCCAAATCATCTTACCCTTACAAACAATGATCAAGAAGAATTCACTTTTTAAATGGGGAAAATATGAGAGAAATTCTTTTGAGTTGATTAAGAAATCCATCGTCGAAGCTCCTTCTTTAACAACTCCCGATTTTCTTAAGTCGTTTGTATTATATACATTCTCTTCTGATACATCATACTCAAGAGTTTTGAAACAGCTAAATGATCAAAACATTGAAGCACCGATTTCATTTTTCAGTTCTAACCTTCAAGGTGTTGAGTTAAATTATTCAGCTTCGGAAAAACAAGATTTTGTTGTGTTTAAAGCTTTGAAACATTTTAGACCTTTTCTCCTAAAAACACATACTAAAATAACAGTACCTTACTCAGCAGTAAGGCAATTATTAATCCAACGAGAGGTAGGAGAGAAGAGAGCAATTGGGTTACCGCACTTCAAGAATATGATGTAGAGATACATCCTGCTAAAATTGTTAAAGGTCAAGGTCTTTACAGGATGTTAACTGGAGCCTCTCATTTACCAACAGAAGAATATCAATCAAATGAAATACAACTGTCTGAGGTAAGCCTAAACGATTCTTAGTGACAATATGCTAATCTGAAATTTTTCTTGAAAAATGGATATGCTCCATTATATCTTAATTACATAGCCATGCGTGCTCTAAGGCTTAAAGCAAATCAATATCAACTCGTAGATGATGTGTTATTTAGAAAAAATTATGATTCTGTACTGCTGAGATGTTTAGCGAAAACTGAAGCTGAAAAGGTAATGCAGGAATTACATGATGGACTAGCTGGAGGTCATTTCGGAGGAAACACCATAGCTCATAAAATACTGCATGCCGATTACTATTAGCCAACTCTATTTAATGATGCACATGAATATGCGAGAAAATGAAAAGTATGTCAAACTGCAGAAGGAAGAGAAAGGAAAGCAGCATTTCCACTACAACCAGTAAATATCCAACAACCATTCTAACAATGGGGGTTAGATATCATAGGTGAAATAACTCCAAAATATTCTAAACAACATAAGTATATTCTAACTGCAACAGATTATTTCACAAAATGGGTAGAATTTATCCCATTAAAGGTGGTTAATACACAAAATATTACAGATTTAATTTATCAGTTCATAATCACCAAGTTTGGCCTCCCATCAGCTTTGATATTTGACAATGCATCTTACTTTTCTGGAAATGCCATGATAGAATTTTCTTTGAAAAGAGGTTTTAAATTAAAAAACTTACCTAAATATTATCCACGGGGTAATGGATTGTCTAAATCTACAAATAAAAACCTTGTCAGAATCATCAAAGAAACTATAGAACAAAATCATAAAAATTGGCACAAAGCACTATTATTTGCTCTTTGGGCAGATAGAATCACTCAGAAAGCCTCAATAGGTACTTCTCCATTTGTGTTAGTTTATGGAAAAGAAGCAGTTCTACCCACAAATATAACAATACCATCATTTACTTTAGTGCAGTTTATTGATGAAAATCCTTCGTCTTCCCTTCAACTTAGACAAGATCAAATTCATAAATGGAATAACAAAGAGAAAAATCCAAAGCTATACATGCTCATCATCAACAAATATTTAAAGCCTCGTTTGACACAGCATCTACCATCTCGAAAGCTTTTGAGATTGGAGACCTTGTTTTGAAATGGGATAAGGCACATGAGGAAAAAGGTAAGCATACCAAATTCCAAAGATTATGGCTTCGTCCATTTCAAATTATAGAAAAAATAGGTTCATCCACCTTTTTGTTGCAAGATTTATTAGGTAAGAAATATCCTTTCCTGTGAATGGTCAAATTCTCAAAAAATATTTCTCTTAGAAAATCAAGTTTTAAATTTTGTTTTTGCTTTAGGAAAATAAAAGTTGAAAATAGCATCATTTTTGGTTGATTCAAAGTTCAAAATTTCTGATAGATTTATTTCATATTTCGCTTCTATAAATAAGAAAAGTAAAAAGGTAATTATAACTATGACAATTGAGTAAACCTTATTTTTTTTTGAAATATTTTGAAATTTACTAAAAGCATTTACTTTCCAAAAAGTCTCTTGATGTCGTAAAATATAGATGTTATGTATCAGTCAAAAACGGAACCTTTAACTTAGCAAGGATTCTCTACGAAAATGTATCTACCAACTCTATAATTATCATCCATAACTCTTAAACAAACTAATGATTCATCCCATCTTATAAAACTTCTTCTTCAAAGTATAATTCAAAAAAGAAAAGAAATATTTACAAAATACAAACTCAAAAGAAAATAAGTCTCATCACGAGCTTGTTTATCATAATCATAGAGAAATAATTTAGACTGATATTACCAATACTACATACCATAACAAGCTAATAGCTAAATGATTATAAAATCAAAAGACAAGGGGTCTCATCACGAGGCAGCTTGTTCAGTCTAAATTACAATCATTGAATGACATTGTCACTATCAGGCCACCAAACCTAGACAATGATTTTGAGAATGTGTCAGAAAAAATAAATTCAATTGTATGTCAAATTAAATTTTGAAATAAGAAATAAAATTTAGATGGGACCATGAATCATTATTGGTTAAAAGATAACCCTGTCGAGGCTATAAACACCTACTGGAAACAATGGCTCTATCTGTGATAAATGAGTAAAAAACTATGAAACCAATTTTTAGAGAATACCTACTTTATCTTTTTAAATCTAAGTACCAACTGATGCAAACACCTATGTGTTATTACTGAAGGGGTCAACTAAGAAAAAAATGATATAGGTAAATAGATTATATTCTGAAAAACATTGTTTAATTCATGAATCATACTATTTTTATTCTTATATCTTTTTCTTGTTTCGAAAATTTAGAAATATCAAACAAACCAATCAAAGATATCTGGTTCTCCCAAGTGAATCGCCAATTTTTGTGCTATGCAACAACCCCCCATTTTCATTTTCAAAATAGTTTAAAACTTTTGATAATAGAAATAGGGACCCTTCTTAAAAATGTATTTTTCATTTCAAATAAAAAATCAAAATCCAAAAACATTGTTGTTTTTATAAAATAAAAAACAAAAACCAAAAAATAAATTAATAAAATATCCTTGTGATCACCCTATCGCAAATCGCATCTTGCATAATCCTTTCCCATTGAAACTTAAGCACAAAACAGTGAAATCCCGATTTTGCGATTAGCGATTTGAAATTCGCAAGCGACATCATAAATCGCACATTACATATTTGTGTTTAAAAACTAAAAGCAGTACTTAACAAAGTTCCGATGTAGCGATATTTCATTATCGTGATTTTGCGATTTCGCGATATCGTGAAATCGCATATCGCATTAAAAAAAGCAATTTGCTTCATAAAAACAGGTTCAAAGGGCGCGATGCGGCAGATTTGACAGATTTGATAAGGGATTTAATATGAAAATAAATCGTGTCAGAAACAATTAAGTGTGTTTTATCATCCCAACGCAAACAATTATTGATTTGTTGCGATTAATTAATGATATAGTTGTTTCTCAGATATTTTCTTTCAAAATTTGTCATTTCAATATATCTTTCATCATTTGATCATTACTCTATCTTTAATAGGGATTTTCCTTCAAGATATGTCCATACGCAAAGTAATGCAGAAACACGGCAAACAGACTGTTGCAGAATTGGAATACACAGAAATGTCTTCTACAGTCTCAGATATCGTTTGCACTGCAGATGGAGGTGCTACAAAGTGGCAAGCTATCTATAATATCCTTGAAGATGAAGAACCTGAAGTAGTGGAGGTCAAGGCAACTGTTGATGATGCTCCTTCCTTCATAGAATAGCAGCAAGGGCCAACCTTTTACCATATACTGACATGATAAGGTGGGTGCTTGAGAATTCAATAATTAAAGACAGACAATTCAGAACCATTAAGAATGAGATTAGGTTATTTTAGACAACTATGATAATAGGTTTGTTGAAAAATTTGCAAATAATAATGAAGACCCTTTCAAAACAATTCAAGGTTGGAGGAAATTGGATAACAAGTTTAAACATGAGAAATCAGGTATGTATCCTATCGCTTCACTTGCAAATCCCTACAATTTCGTAGCAGCAATGCTATGCATATTATATGTTCTCCTTGATAACACCAAGTTATCTATAAATTGGATTCCCCTAATTGATTCCTGTGTTAATTCTCACATCATGAATTGGGCAACCATTCTTTCCGAATATCTAGCTAAAGCGATTAATGAATATCGTCATGCAAGATCTTCTTCTTCCAAGCCCATCCCCCTATTTTTTGTGAGTGCATATGTTTTTGATGCCATCTGTTTCTCTACCAATTTTCCAATTATGGGTTGGAAATGGACTCCCAAGGACCCTACCCATATTCATTTGAGTCATAAAGAGATATGGGAACACAATTATGTACCACATTTCCACGGGTTATGTTATGGGGTTGTATTACCATTACATTAGTTAATGTTTGATAGAGACAGCCCCAAGTTCACTAAGGAAGCCATCACATATATCCATATGATAGGAAGATGTTTCATTGAAGAACCATTTTCATATATCTGATTATTCGGAAGCTCCGCTCCTCCACATGTGCTTCCTCTATATGCTTCAGATAAACTAATGGCAAGAGAAGTGGCTTACCATGTTGGGAAAAATACTGAGAGGGGGGGGTGAATCAGTATTTATGGCAAACTGAAACTTTTTACTTTTTCATGCTCTAAAACCCATACGCTACTTTGCTGAAGCCAACTAGCGTATACACGCGAATATCCTTCATAAAACTCGCGTATACACAGAGATCTAATTATGCCATTAGTTCTTCACTTATATCATTCCATCATTCATTCATTAGATGTTCTATAAACAGTAAACATGTGCAGTAAGAACAGAATAAACCATCACACAAAGCATCACACATGAAGACCAGGATTTTTAGGTGGAAACCCAAGTCGGGAGAAAACCACCGCTGCAGTTGCTCAGCCTTCAATATTTTATTATAGAGAAAACATCTTACAACATATGTGCTGGTGCAGACTCCTACCAGCACGCAGGCACCCACCTGCGCTCGTTTACCAGCCTCTCCCGGAAGGGAGCTCCAACCCCCTGACTCGTTTACCAGCCTCTCCTGGAAGGGAGCTACGACCCCCTGCTCTCGTTTACCAGCCTCACCTGGAAGGGAGCTACAACCCCCTGACTGAAGGCTACAACCCTCAGCACCACCATGGACCACGTTTCATTAATTTTCACACCGGATCCAAAGCTTCCTTTAGAACACAACTTGCAGGCCACGTTTCATCATATTTTCAGACTGGACCCTTCATACTTTGCCACGTCAACCATGAAACAGATATTATAACCTAATCGATGTATATCGCAAACTACCTAATAGATCGACATTTCTTACCATGACTTACAAACCCTAGTTTGCATACGCGCTTTCCTTTCACCGATGTCGCGTATATACGCGCTTCCTCGTTCACATAAACCACATACTCGCACACACAGGCAATTTATTGCGTATACGCGCGCACCGCGGGCCGCGTATATACGCGCTCCTCTCGCGGCGAAGTAGCGTATAGATCTTCAATCATTACGTAGCAGCAGATATTTTCGCATCGTACATTCATTTAGCATTCAACCCTTTACTTCGTATTTATTGCTCCGCCATCACGTATCTAATCACTCCATAAACATCTCTTCTAGCAAATACAAGTACATTTCAGATCTAGAAATCCCGCTTCATTATTTCTTCATAAGTGCATCATAGATTCAGATCTATCATCAAACCTTTACCCTTTCCATACAGATATACTTCACAGAGAAGTATTCATTCAAGTTCAAACATCTTGCTCCCACACTCATGATTTGCACAATGAATTTCTTCTCCTTATATAGGTTTATCTTTTTCAATACCACGGGCCCCTTTTTCAATACCATGAGCCAAAACAATACCATGAGCCTTCAATACCATGGGCCCCTTTTTCAATACCATGAGCCAAAACAATACCATGAGCCCAAAACTACATTACTTCCGATGGTATTCCTGGACAGGGTCAATTAGACGAATCATTACCTAATACAGTGAGTCAATACCATGGTGGTTACCCTTGGTTTTGCACTTTTTGAGCGCTTTTACCCATACGCGACTTGGAACGTTCTTTTCCGCGTGCATACGCAACTTCTCCTAGACATATCCGCGTATGCCTTGAGACATACTCTTTTCATCAAATATTTAGCACATGCTGAATTTCTTTCTTCATTGCCTTCTGTACTCACTGTAGATACATCAGTTTTAGTTCATTAAGACATATTTTATCAAGCACAACTTCATCCAGTAAGTTTCCATTATCTTCATCAAGAGGGTTGCCTTTCAAGGACAACATTCATCATCATATTGCTAACAAACATCATTTACCAAGTCCATCACGTCAAGAATAACTTCATCAGGTGGATTGCCATCAAGGACAACACAAGTCAACAGTCGCATGTCTTCATCTTCATTCAGTGGGTTGCCATCAAGGACAACACTCTGCATCATATTGCCAATAATCTCCCCCTTTGGACTTGATGGCAACCACAATGGTGTTTGATCACCACAACAGATAGGTACATTAAAAATGCCATGACACCATGTCACTCTCTCCATTTTTGACACCATTCTTTCTCTTCATTCAAACACCATGTCACTCTCCCCCTTTGACATCAAGGGCAAAGGGCGGATCAAAAACCAACATACTCTCCCTTTTTTCTCCTCATGGGGAAGAAACGTTCTACAGATCTGATATATACTGAAGTGACCAAGCTCCCCCTGAGTTCATGCTGAATCTTCAAACAAATTTTCAATGAAGTACATGACTCTATGAACTTCCTATCACCAAAGACTCATACTTACATCAAATATCCAACCAAGTGGATTTACATAAGAGACTCAACTACCCAACCAAGTGGGTTTACACATTGCAACTCAGCTACCCAACCAAGTGGGTTTACAAAAAATGACAAGTCCTTACATGATTGAATATTACAATTTTACATCATGGGTCTCAACAAGACCTTTTCAACAAATTACAAAAATGACCATTTAAGACCAACACCAGAAAGTCCTCAAGAAAGAGAACATATTTCAGAACCACCATAATGCCAACAATGCATTGTACTCAACAATGTCACTGCTCCCCCTGAATCTGTGCATCCAAGCATCCTTTTCATATGACTAAGGCTCCCCCTTAGTTTGTGCATCCTGAACACTTTCACCAACAAATCATCAAGGCATCTTTATCAAAATATGAGAAATAGAATTATGAGAACTGGAACACCACCAGAGATACCAAACAGTATCAGAGATACCAAACAACACTGCAGCTGTGCTGAAGAGAGCTGACTCCAAGCAAAAATTGTCAGCAATCAGACATACGCTGTTTTCTGTGCAGGAACTTGCGTATATACGCAACTGTGTTTCAGGAAACCCGCGTATACAATACCATCTTCTATATTTTAACCAAAACTGATCCTTTGTGAGGCAGAGACAATGTTCAGCTTCTTTCTGAGATATTTGAATATTTTTCCTGGAATACAAATAGATAAAACAACGTAGTTGTATCTTCAAGCGTCATCCAATGGTTGTAGCATAAGCACATTAGTAACCAAGCCTTCAGATTCTTTGCAGCATCAATACATTCTTTCCATACCAGAACAACATCTTCACATAAGTGTCAAGCAATCATCCATGTGGTCCAACATCACCATGATCTTTAAGATTTAACATGAAGTAACATATGTAGGCAAAAGATCTCAACCATAGTAACAAGCTCTGCATGAACTATTCTTATCTCTGAATCATAAGACTTCCAATTTCATCCAACAGATAAACTTCAGCAAGCAGTAAACACAGCTCATTCAACGTCTCATCATCATAAATCATGTACCAAGCCATCATCATTTGAGCATGAGTGTCACAATAACCAAAGAATAAGCAGTCATATTGCCAACAATGCAATCATTAGTATTCAACATGCTGCTCCCCCTGAACCAATGCTCTTCCTTAACTCGTGCAACCTGAAAACCTTCATCAGCAACAATCTCTGTATGATCTGTCCTTATCTCTTAATTATAAGACTTACATTTCAGTACCGAATGCTCTTCATCAAAAAGAAAACAGGACTCATCCATAATCTTCTACATAAGAAACCAAATATCATATCATCATTAGAACTGAGAAGCTAGGCTGATACTGCGTCAATAATACAGTTATTAACAATCAGACTGATGCTCCCCCTGAACCTCTGCTCCAGATCTTCAGCTATCATACAAATGCATACGCGACTGTGTCTGCTGGAACTCGCGTGTATACGCGACTTTAGTTCACCGAACCCGCGTATGGAAAGTGTTACATTGAAAATTTCACTTTCCTTCATCTCCCCCTGATCTTATGCCTCCTGTACCTGTCTTCTTCACATCAGATGCACTGTCAGAAATAAATATAACCAGAATCACCAAAAAAACCAAGGGAATAACCATACATCGCTTCCCCTGTGACGATACATTACTAAGCTCCATAATGTATCTCACATCACTTCTGCAGTCAATAAGAGAAGTAAGCTTCAGAATCAGATGACTGCAGTAGGGTCTGAATTCCCTACGTTTCTGATCAGTCCTCCTTCTTCTTCCAGATTTGTTTGAACTGTCTATTTGTGTGCTGGAAGTTATCCAATTTCTCATATCTGTTCAACCTGCATTCTTTTTCTACATGTCCATACTTGTTACAATAATAACATCTCATGTGTCCAGAGAAATAAGCATAAGAATCATAATGAGTATTTCTAATATTTCTCCTTTTGCAATCAACTGCTTTATGTCCATACATGTTACATGAGAAACAATATCCCCTGAAGAAACTAGAGTACCTTTCTGAGTAGAACCTGTTTTTTTGTGGCTGAAATGATCTGCTCCTGCAATTTGCTGCAACATGCCCATAATTATGACATTTAAAACATTCAACGTTCTTGAATGAATTCATGATTGTTGGTTGATATTTTATTTCTTTCAACACTTCAGGTTTTGCATTGACATCCTCTAAATTTTTAGCACTTCCTTGTGAGCTAGATTCACCTTTAACAGTTTCATGGAAACCAAGACCAAGTTTGATAGCAGGAGACCTTTGATTACTTAAAATATTGTCCAAAGTGTTAGTACTATCTTGAAACCTCAAAAGTTTAACCTTTTCTTCTAATTTACCTTTGAGAATGTTTACCTCAAACTCCAAGGCTTGACATTGCTTTGTCATGCTTTCTTCTTTCCTTCTTCCATCTTCTACTTGATCCTTCAGATTTAGGATCTCTTCTTTCAACCAATTTTCGTTTTCTTCACATGTTTGTTCTAGCTCTTCATTCTTCTTATTTGATTTTTATAGATCTTCTTTGAGAGATATGATTTCTGCTTCAAGGCCTTCCTTTTCAAATGATTGTAGAGGTTCCTCATTTTTCTTACTTGATGCTTCTAGATCTGCCTGCAGAGAGATGATTGCAGCTTCAAGTCCTTCATTCTTCTTGCTTGATTTTTCAAGATCCGCTTCTAGTTCTTTAATTCGATTGGATGCATAAGTATGAAACCTTTGATACTTGTCCATCTGTCCATTCAACATTTCTATTTGATCTTTCATTTGAGAGGTCATCTCTTTGTAAATAGAATCTTTCGTATCAATTTCCTTTTGTTTTTCTTCAACTTTGATCTTGATAGCTTCCACAACTTTACTATCTTCACTATTGTTTGCACAAAGAAGAGTATTACAAGTGGCCTTCTTCTTTTCCTTCTTTTCCATGAGTATTTGTAGAGCTTCGTCAGAAACTTCTGGTTCATCTTCTTCAATTTTTGCTATACATGATTTCTGAGGTATCTCCTTGTTTCGAGTAGGCTTCTTCTTTTGCTTCTTTTCCATGAGCACTTTCAGATCATGGTCAGAATCTTCTTCATCTTCACTGGATACTTCATCATCATCTTCTTTTGCATAATAACTCTTTCTCTTTTCAAATTGTTTCCCTTTACCATGCTCTTCTCTATAAGGACATTTAGCAGCATAGTGACCAACTTTTCCACACTCAAAACATTTGAAGGGAAGCTTACCTTTGAATCTTCCAGTACCCAGTTGGAGCTTTCTCACGAAATTCACTTCTTCTTCATCGGATATATAGCTGGATTCTTTGACAACTTCCTTTTCCTTTCCTTTTGTAGATGCCTTAAAAGCAGCTTCTCTTATTTGAGAAGGACCTCCTTGTCTCATTTCAAAAGCAGTTAGAGTACCATGTAATTGAACAATAGAAAGAGTTTGCAGATCTTGCCTTTCTTCAATAGCAGAAACTTTAGAGTCAAATTTTGAAGTCAAAGATCTCAAGACCTTTTCCACCAAAGTAGTATCAGCCATGGTTTCACCCAAATTTCTCATCCGATTTACAATATCATCTAGACAAAGAAAGAAACTGGCAACACTTTCATCACTATGCATCTTCAAATTTTCATATTCAATTCTAAGAGTTTGGAGTTTTGCACTTTTACCTTTGTGTCTCCTTCATAGCTTAGAATGATTTTGTCCCATATTTATTTTGCTGAATGTAGCTGCATCACTTTAGCAAATTCTGATTCATACATGCTTCCCAATAAGACATTCACTGCTTTGGCATTGATTTCATACTTCTTTCTTTCAGCTGCATCAGTGGGAATACTTGCAGGGTATTGATAACCTTCTTCCACGATTGCCCATACATCTGCACCAAGACTTTGCAGATATGCTTTTGTACGTACCTTCCAGAATATCATATTGCTTCCATTGAATAGAGGTGGCTTTATAGACATTACTCCTTCTTGACTTCCCATTGCGACGGATCTCCTTCAAGCGATCAAGCTTCTGCAGAAGGACCTGCTCTGATACTAATTGTTGGGAAAAATACTGAGAGGGGGGGGTGAATCAGTATTTATGGCAAACTGAAACTTTTTACTTTTTCATGCTCTTAAACCCATACGCTACTTTGCTGAAGCCAACTAGCGTATACACGCAGATATCCTTCATAAAACTCGCGTATACACAGAGATCTAATTATGCCATTAGTTCTTCACTTATATCATTCCATCATTCATTCATTAGATGTTCTATAAACAATAAACATGTGCAGTAAGAACAAAATAAACCATCACACAGAGCATCACACATGAAGACCAGGATTTTAGGTGGAAACCCAAGTCGGGAGAAAACCACCGCTGCAGTTGCTCAGCCTTCAATATTTTATTATAGAGAAAACATCTTACAACATATGTGCTGGTGCAGACTCCTACCAGCACGCAGGCACCGACCTACGCTCGTTTACCAGCCTCTCCTGGAAGGGAGCTCCAACCCCCTGACTCGTTTACCAGCCTCTCCTAGAAGGGAGCTACGACCCCCTGCTCTCATTTACCAGCCTCACCTGGAAGGGAGCTACAACCCCCTGACTGAAGGCTACAACCCTCAGCACCTCTATGGACCACGTTTCATCAATTTTCACACTGGATCCAAAGCTTCCTTTAGGACACCACTTGCAGGCCAAATTTCATCATATTTTCATACTGGACCCTTTCCATACTTTTAAGCACAGTCAACCATGAAACAGATACATATAACTCACTGACAGATATCAGTAAACCACCAGAATAGATCAGACATTTCTTACCACAGACTTCAGCAAACCCTAGTTTGCATACGTGCTTTCCTTTCACTGATGTCGCGTATATACGCGCTTCTGTTCACATAAACCAGCGTATACTTCAGTACACATTACAGGGAAAATTTTATTGCGCATACGCGCTTTTCCATCTGCGAAACCGCGTATATACGCGCTTCCTCTGCGGCGAAGTAGTGTATAGATCTTCAATCATTACAGAGATGCATACTTCTTCAGATCAGACATTCAGTTCAGATTCAACCATTTACTTCAGACAGATGTTCGCCTCATCACAGATCTAATCACTCCATAAACAGATCTAGCAAATACAAGTACATTTCAGATCTAGAAATCCCGCTTCATTATTTCTTCATAAGTGCATCATAGATTCAGATCTATCATCAAACCTTTACCCTTTCCATACAGATATACTTCACAGAGAAGTATTCATTCAAGCTCAGACATCTTGCACCCTCACTCATGATTTGCACAATGAATTTCTTCTCCTTATATAGGTTTATCTTTTTTCAATACCACGGGCCCCTTTTTCAATACCATGAGCCAAAACAATACCATGAGCCTTCAATACCACGGGCCCCTTTTTCAATACCATGAGCCAAAACAATACCATGAGCCCAAAACTACATTACTTCCGATGGTATTCCTGGACGGGGTCAATTAGGCGAATCATTACCTAATACAGTGAGTCAATACCGTGGTGGTTACCCTTGGTTTTGCACTTTTTGAGCGCTTTTACCCATACGCGACTTGGAACGTTCTTTTCTGCGTGCATACGCGACTTCTCCTAGACATATCCGCGTATGCCTTGAGACATACTCTTTTCATCAAATATTTAGCACATGCTGAATTTCTTTCTTCATTGCCTTCTGTACTCACTATAGATACATCAGTTTTAGTTCATCAAGACATATTCTATCAAGCACAACTTCATCCAATAAGTTGCCATTATCTTCATCAAGAAAGTTGCCTTTCAAGGACAACATTCATCATCATATTGCTAACAAACATCATTTACCAAGTCCATCACGTCAAGAATAACTTCATCAGGTGGATTGCCATCAAGGACAACACAAGTCAACAGTCGCATGTCTTCATCTTCATTCAGTGGGTTGCCATCAAGGACAACACTCTGCATCATATTGCCAACATACCAAACTGTTGGCAATGGACTCAGTAAAACTCTGAAAGATAGAAAAAATATTTATGGCCATGTTTTCCTATTCAGTGTGGTTCATTCTCCCTCAACACTTTCAATCATGCAACGAAATAATGTCAGAAGATTCAGCTTTTGAAGCTCCTTGTTTTACCATCAAGGCAATTTGACCCAGAGAAAATTGCTAATAAATTTACTCAGTCGGTCAAAATCAAACCTATTATACACAGATGATAAATTTGAAGACATTTTGAATTCTGTTGGAACTTTCAAAGAAGTTCAAAACTTTGTCAAATTGAATCTAAATCTGAAGGAATTATAGAGATTCAATGAGTATAGAGAACAAAGACTCAAACGTATTCCGAAAAATGTCTTAATTACTAGTTATATGACTGAACCAAGCAAAGAAATTAGAACAGAAGAATCAGATTCACAAAATCAAAGTGAACTAGATAAATTCTGGACTTCAGTTAGAGATACATTGATTAATACCCCAGAGGTATCATCTTCATAGAAAAATACAGAATTTCAGACTCCCCGGGGTCAAATAGTTTCAGCAAAAAAAATCACTGAAAGTCCTGGGGTAACCTCCCAAGATACAGAAGTTATTCCTGCATTTCCTATTGATGAAATTATTCTGATGGTAACTGAGATCCCTCCACTGAATGTATTCTACAGCCCTCTTCATAAATCAATAGTCAGGAAACAAAGAAAAAGAAGAAGGATTGAAACACCCCCAAGTAATGAGGTTTTGGAAATTGTATGGAAAGACACTCCTTCAAATCCAATTGAAAATCTAACTCGGCTATCACAATTTTCTGAAGCATATACTACTGCAATAATGGACATGGCAGCCGAAGTATCCATTTTAGTTCAGGAGAAGGATGATAAAATCATGCAGCTACAACAACAACTGGATGAAGAAAGGAACAGTGTAAGTCAAAAGGCCGAGGAGCAACTCTTCAAATGTCAGCAAGATAAGGAAATACTTAAGATAAGCCATGAAAATGACTTATCCAACAAAGAAACATTGATTAAAGAATTGAGAGAAAATATTACAAATTATGAAGGCATTCCTACTGCAGAGGAATTCATTAAAGAAGCATTGGCATTAAATTCCTTACTCTTAAAACAACAAGATTTTTTTGTCTTACAAATATCAGGCATAGTTCCACATTTGGAAATCAATGAACAATTGACTAATACAGTCATTGACCAGAGAATTGAGTTTAATGAACTTAATACCAAATTTGTTTACTATATTGAATGGCAGGATTCGGAGGAAGGGAGAAAGTAAAATCTCCCAAAGATCAAAGAAACTTATAAAGATATTCTCTTTACTGATTGGGATGCACAGATAAAATAGGAAAAATTGGCAATAGCCAGAGCAGCAGGAATATCAAAGAGTATGATCAAAATGATCAACCACATGTTGCATACCTCCGGTTTAATTAAAGAAGGAAATCACAAATCAATTCTTGATCTGAAAATATTAGAGAAAAGTTGTAAAAATACAGGTCAAATATGAGAAGAAACAATTGCACAGTTGACAAAGACTAATTGGGAAGCATACTAGAAACTCCTGGTTAATCCCTATAGTCAAATAATGACATTGACTTGTTCTCTAGATTCCATACAGAAGATGCTGCCACTTTTACTTGATGCTATATTTACTGGACAGATGAAGACACAGTTCAGGAAGCCTCCACAAGTTCAACCAATTTCCGATATTTGTGAACAGAAAAGCAGATCTGGCAGTAACCTACCATCGAGCATGATCATGAGTTAGTTTGTTTTGATAATTTCATTTTTAGCAATTAGATACTAGGAATGAGGAAGGTTGTTTGAAGCCACCTCATAAGATATTTTGTATAATATATTTTTGTAAGTAGTTAATGTAGTATTTAAACCCTTCTCATGCATTTAGAGAAAGGTTCGGGATTTTTAATAAGAACATTTACAAATAATGCTTTACTGTAAGTTTGTGGATGTCCTGATAAAATAATGGAACATAGTCTTTTCAATTATATATCATTTTCGTCGATCATTGTTGATGCACTTTTGTATTCTCTGAATGACTTATTGATAGAAGATTGATTATGGCCTATTATCGTTGATCAGATGAACAGAACAGCACACATCTGGTACTATTATCATGTATGCTAAACTCTATTTTAAACATTAGTAATAAATCTAGCTTTCATGAATTATGTATGAAATCAATTATTTATGTTTGAATTATCAGTTGCACTATTGTACGATATAAGAATAGAAATTGATTTGTTTTATATATGATCATCATAATATATGCGATATGTTTCACATTTTCTTTTGATTAACTATTTTTCAAAAGGATTATCTTACAAAAGTATTAATTCTATTAAGTCTGTGATTGATCTAAATCATCATAGACTGAATAGATATCATTTTAGATCGCATAAAATCAGCATTATCCAGGGTTAGATTAGATCAAATATAATTTATATTTTTTCATCTTAGAATAAAGTTGTTTTAGGTTTTAGTTATTCTTCTTGAAAATCATTTGAAATAAACCCAACAATCATATAAAACCCAAATATGGGAAACTGGTCCCATTACACCCAGTCAGAGCCACTATCCCAAACAGAAAAGGAACTTCTTTAAGGTCCGGACCGGGTGGTTATCCCCCTTGTTGTTGCCACAGATTTATGAGGCCCCAACACACCACCAACTCAAATCAAAACCAAATAAATCTTACATAACTAGCCTAAAATCAACTAAAAACAACAAAGTTAAATCATAAAGAGAGAGCCCTCTCTGAGCATTAGGAAGGCTAGATCCTGATCTCAAAAGTAGGTGTGTGGTTACCTTTTTGAGTTCTTTCTTTAACCTTGAGAAATTACTGAATGATAACATATTGGCGTCATACCAGGGAGATCAAACATATTCTTCATAAATATTATAAAAGTACTAGATCTGATCTATGATGGTGGATAGTGTTCAGACATATAAAGGTTAAAATCATCCACCTGGCGACTCCAACTCCAAACCAATTTAAAAATCAAGACTCCACTGGAGAAGTGAACCTAGAAGAACATCATGGGAATATTAGGTTTTCAACTTGGATCTTAATCCAAGACACTATGTTCTTTCTTATCAAGAAGGTTTTTCAATGTATATTGTATTTTAGTAATAATATTAGACTAATATTTGATTATTTTCCTTTGAAGATTGTAAATATAAATTCTCCTTTTGAGCAGCTTTCTAATGAAACTTATGATGATCATTTTCCAATTGATAAGCCTCAATTAATCAATATTGATCTTACAATTCCTGTACATATTCCTATACCTTGTAAATTTCCTGATGGATATAAGCCCCTCATTTTACCTCCTGTTATGGCCTAAATCTACCTCAGTCTGAGAAAGGCAGAATCTAGGGTAACATCAAACCACGCTTAACCTGGTAGCTAGCCCTACCAAATCAGGAGAGGGCTCTCTCCTGGTCAATCTCAGCAAAAACAAAATGATCAGTGAGGCTTGAGATGACTTGAATGAAGGATGATTTTAGGCTAGGTATATATGCAAAAGAGTTTTATTTGATTTTAAAGGTGTTTTTTTGGATCAAAGGAAAGGCAGATTTTGGGTCCGGGAAATGAGCAGTTTTGCAGGGATCTGAATGGGGCAAGGTAGGAAATTGATTTGACACTTTCAATTTGAAGGAAATGGAGATTTGAGAAAGTTGAAGGACTGAAGAGGGCAAGAAACCTTCAAGGATCCTCTCCAAACAGCTGAAAACATAGAAAATTAAACAAACCCTAGGTAGAGCACTACAAATTTTAATGAATTCTACCTTTTTTCTTGTTTGCTTAACTTAAGAAGAAATAAGAGGGAAAATGATATGCATAAAAACACCAGTAGACTTACATTTATGGGGAGAAACACATTATCAAATCAAAATACCACAAGAATCCCATAGAGTGCTGCAAACCCTGGTCTATTCCTTGCCAAATTGTAGAGATGAATGTAAAATGATGCTCAAAGCATTCCCAAAAGTCAAACCATGCTAATGACTGAAAAACCACAAGATATAGACAAACAACCACTCATCCTAGCTTCTAGAGGTCGATCTCATGAGTTTAGGAGCTGTTCCAACAAAATTTAAACTGAGAACTAGAAAGTAGGCAGTGGAACAACTTGCCTCTATAAACTAGGAACCTAATTCATTCAGTTGCAATTCACCTTTTGGTGGATGAATCTACCTCCATGAGTGAAAATTTAAAAAAATTACATCAAGATCCATCAAATTACATCATGAGTTTGAAATTTAGAAGTAAGAAAGTCAAACTGTCAAAAAATAGGCGAAAAAGAGAGTTACTGAGTCAAAAATAGGCAAAATCCTCCAATGCGTCGCGCCTGATTTCTCTATGCATTGCGCCAGTTTGAAGCTAATTTTGGAGGCCTTCCTGGTGTCCAAATTTTCTCCAAGTGGGATTTTTTGAAATTTCTGTCTGTCTACTTTCCAACACAAGTGGAATTTCTGAATTTGGCCTTCATTTTCCCCTCCAAAATGGATTTCTCCCAACACTGCTTCCTGTGTGTCAAAAAAGGGGCAAAAAGGTCATTTTTGGGGTGTTTTTGACCCTTATGGAAGCCAAAAACCTGTCAAAATTTATTTTCCATAGGTAGGCATGCATATTTTTCCATTAAAAATCCAAAAATTCTGAGTTTTCATCAAAAGGATTCCCCAATCATAAGCGCGCGCCAAGTGGCGCAGCGCATAGAGCTGAAAACTTTGTTTTTAGGCCCAAAATTTTCAAAAATGAAAAAAGTGTCCCAAATTTTTTGAAATTTGGGATGAGTGTCCTCCATTATGTGCTATGCTGGGCCAAGGAAGCCTCGGCCAATATTTGAAGTCTATCATGCCTTTTCCAACATTTTGAGGCCTTCTTCAACTTGGCCTTCAAAATTTTGATTCTTGCTTTACAAACATGATTTCTCGCCCAATAATGATTGGCCATGTGCCTCAACATGTTATTTTCCTTGTTGGCCATCTCCAACAGTTTTTCCAAATGAATATTTACCCTTTCAAGCCAAGTTTCACGATCAGCCTCAATCTCCTGCTCATACCCATGATCACTGTCTCTTTCCATTGTCCTTTGGTTTTGAAAAATGTGGTTGTACATGGATGGTTTTGTGGATAACAGTGTGAAAATACGGTGGAGGAATGAAATGGGTAGAGTGTATGGAAGAGAGTGTAAAAATGTATGAGGGGAGTGGGATTAATGGGATAAGGTATACAACCATTAGTGCAATGAAGAAAACTAGGGTTTTTGGGGATAGGGGAGTAGGATGAGTGTAAATGAGAGGGGGAATAGGAAATGAAACTAGTGAAATGTAGTGAAGGGGATGTGAAAGTGGTAGAGGGGAATAAGATAGCAAAAAATGGCAATTTTTCAAGCCCTGGGCATATTTTCAATGAAACTGTGCAAGGAGCTAGGGTTTTATTTTTCACCTATTGAAACACCATAAACACTGATGGAAACTCATATATTGGCAATATGGAGATGTTAAATTAGTTGTGGAATGAATAATTTTCAATTTTGGAGCTTTTGGAGGAATATTTTAGTGGATTTTAAGCTTTTTAGCCCAATGCGCCGCGCCTTTTCTATGCGCCGCACTAGTTCATTTTTACACTACAGAGGGCTGCCTAATGTGCCACGCCATCTCTATGCGTCGTGCCTTTTTGCAGGAGACTTTTGGAGACCTTCCCGGTGTCCCAATTGGGAACAGGATAGCTTTTTGGAAAGCTTATTGGGTCTACTTTCCAATCCAACTTTAATTTTTCAATATTGAGTTCATTTTCCCTGTCAAAAATCAAATCTCCCAAGACTGGTCAAAATGTGCAAAATGAGGTTGCCTCAAGGCAGACTGTTGTTGCAGTCAACTTTTGAAGGTCTTCCTCAACTCCAAATTGCGCTCATGATAGCTCATTGGAAATCTTGTTTTGTCTAGTTATCATTTGACTCATCAAGCAAGTCAGTTGGCCAACCAAGATAGAAGAAAGCTTGATTTTCCCAAGGTCACTTCAGAGGTGCATCAATTCTCTTGAGGCAACTGTATTTTTGACATTTCTCTAAAACCATGACACCTCTATAAAACGTGAAGGATTTTTTTCTTCCTTGGCCTAGTTTGGACAAAAACCTCTCTCAGTTTTTCCGAATTCATCTTTTCTTTCTCAAAAACATCATTGAAGTAAAACCTATCCCGATGTGTGGAACAAGGGATTTGTCGAAATGACGTGAAATGAAGGGGATAAGGGGCTTATAAATTCTTGAGAAAATTTTTTGAAGTAGGGAGGGATTTTAGGAAGCAGGGGAAAGTGGAATTTCAAATATTGAGTGAGGGGAAGGGGTCCAAAAGGGAAAAACACAGCCTAGCCTAGAAAATTGTCAAGTTGTAGCAAGAAACTAGAATTTGTGCGAAAATGAGGAATTTGGGGGATCTCAGTGATGGGAAGTGTTTAATAAGGTACATTAAGGATAGAGGAAGGTGTATGAATATCAGGATATAATTTTTTTTTATTATTTGACCATCCAAGATAAATTACCTTCAAAACCCTAGGAGAGGGAAATGAACCTTACCTAGGCACAACTGAAGCATGAACAAGGTGTAAAATGACCCAGTGGAACTTGAAATGATGATGAAAACCCTTTGAATGATGGTACACTCAGCTGAATAGTGACATGGACTGACATTTGGACAAATTTGAAAGGAGCGAAAACAAACCCTAGACCTAATACCTAGTGACCAAATTTTACTTGAAGACTCACTGAAATGACAAAATTTGACCTTGACTCCTTAAAATCACTTTGTAAGGGCATGTTTGATCACTGGAGGAAGGCTAAAAAGACTGACACTGACACCTCCTATACTCCATGATTTCCCTGATAACTATTACAAATACCTCCCCAAATTTGATGGAGAAAACAGTAACATCACTACCCAAAAACATATTCAAGATTTTGAGAATTATATGGACTTATTTGAGATTGATGAAGATGATGTTAGAATCAGGATTTTCGCTCTTTGGTTCAAGAATCTGCCTATTGCAAGCATCTCAAATTTCCCACTGTTTGTCAATTTTTTCCTTGATAGATGGATAATCAAAGTCAATCTTTTTGTGATAATAGAAGAATATAATCAATTGAAAAGATATCCAAATGAGAAAATACAAGAATTTTCTGGCAGATTTAATCAAGTTTATTATTCAATGCCATAAAATATAAGACCTCCTCCTGATTCAGCTCTCTTGCATTATCCAAATCATTTGATCCATAAATAGAATTTCAGTTAAGAGAAAGAAACTTGTCAACACTTGAGCAGATGCAGAATATTGCAGTAGATGTAGAATTTAATCTGCTAATTAGAAGAGAAAAGTTGAAAGCATAAAAAGAGAAGAACAACATTACATAACACTTGGCATCTCCAGAGGTAAAACTTAACATCTTGGCAAGTAAGATAGAGAAAATGATACACAAGATCACGATGACCCATTTATTACAGAAAAAGAAGAGGTTCATAACCCTAAATACTTTCTTACTAATCCCAATTATCATAGATTAGAAAATGGATTTAGAGATCAATATGTGAAGGAGCAATCAGCTGATCTAATGTGTATGTTTTATGACATTCCTCCTTTTAATGATTTGCCTAACTATGATTACTATGATGATAATTATGTTCTTCAAACTCAAGCTAATTTTACAGAGAAATCAGTAGCTAGTTTGTGGGATGAGGAAATTCAGTCTCAGCAGCTTGAATTCATTGATCAGCCTATGCATATCAGCTATGAGAGTGAAGAATAAAGTATAGAAAATTTTGAAATAAGTGAAGGATATTTTCCTGTTTGTTTTGCTTCATTTTAGTTTATCAAAGACAACGTTAATGAAATCAAAAATTAGCATTCTTTAGACATTGTTATTGACAAAAAAGAAGAAAAGGAAATTATTGATCAGGATACTTCAGTTTCACAATGCAGTTATCAAATTCCATTGAAATACCTGATCACATGACACAGGAAAATTCTATACCAATATGTTTTGAAGCATTTCAGTTTTTAAAGGAAATTTTTTATAATGCTTCTAAAACAAAGGATGAGCAACCTGTAGTAATCTATGAAGTCCCATGTAAACCCATAAGTAATAGGTTGCAGCAATCCTTCCAAGTTTTTCATGATCTAATAGCAGATATGTTGGATAACGAATTTATTCAAAGCCTTTCTCCATTTATTGAATATGAGATTCAGAATCAAGATGATAAAAGTTTCCTCATACAGACATTTCCATCAGTAGACATATCATCACAAAGCTTATCTGAAAATCTGCAATTATCTCAGTACAATCATAATTTAATTTTGCAGGGAGATAAAGGTCAAAATAACAGTTTAGCTTCATGGAAAGGAGGCCATCTAGAACAAATGTACAGTTGCTTGAATCAGTTGAACATTAGTGTATATAATATGGAAGATCCTTTTGTACAGTTTCTAGAGTCAACAAAGGAAATCAAGTATTTCCTTATCTTCACATTTGTTGACAAGTTTCTATTGGGATGCAGAAATTCAGTTTTGATCAAAAATAAGTAAATGCAGCAAAATAAATCAATGTATATAATTCTTGAATGGTTGCATTGGTTGTTTCATTTTACCTAACCAGCAGTGGGACAGCTGATTAGAGTAAGTAGGTAGGGTTTCAGTTTGATTAAAATTCAGTTTTTAGCAGCAAGTTTATTTTAGTTTTCAGTGTTCAGCAAGTGTTGAAATAATTCATTAAGATTCAAAGCCGAGAAGAAATCCCTAAGGTCTTGATGATATAGTAGTTTGGTTTGAAGGTTGCAACTCCTTTTAGTTTTAGATCAGATTTTAGTTTGCAAAAAAGGGTGTGATTTCAGTTCAAGATTTTCAGTCACAGGAATTATATGAGAAATCATGTGTAGGCTTGGGATTGGCCCAATGGATCAAGCTACTAGTCAACAGTGTTCTTGACGTCTCACAAAGAGATTCCATCCCCAAGTGAAGCCACTGTTTGGGTCCTATTGTTGACAGATATTGTCACTCCTAGAGACAGCCTAGAGTTGCCATAGACCAGTGCCTAGGACATCTTATCATAGCAAGGAGTATACAATAAAACTTGGGTGTCAATCCAAAATCTCTCCTGTTATCTCTTGTAAACAAGGAAATTGATTTGAAAGGGACCAGAACTTACAGAAACTGCCACAGGGAAAGTAATGTTGCAGAGACACAATGTAAAACTCCAACACAAAAGCATCAGACAGTTAAGAGACAATTTACTGCAAAGAGGGCCGATTCAAGTAATATGCCACAAAAATCAAATATTAGAAGGTGTATGCAGTGAAATAAATATGAGAAGATATTAGTTAACTTTGATCTGATACCCAGATACACAACAGAACCATATATGGGCTTATCAATCTAATAATCCATACATGACAATGGCATTTTAAAATTACCCTCCCAAAGCAACTAATATAGCAGAAATATGGCTAAAATGAACATGGAACAGTATATCATGCTTGAGCCATATTTAAAGCGCTTGACTTATCCAAGTATGGGTATCAACTAGGATAAATCCTTACCTCAAATCAGTGAGCCACTCGCATTCCAGTACATGATACAAGAAGAAGGATAAAATGAAATATGTATTAAACACAATAGAGAAGATTACATACTGTGGAATACCAACGACCAGAATCCTCTAATACAGATAGAACTCCTCCTCACTGAGACCCTACGGGCTCTGAGCCTTCATACAAGAGCCTTTACAAAAAGTTTACAAAAATGCCTTTCACTGCACTATTTTCTTATAAAAATCTGGAACCTTTACAATGTCATTCTTCCCGGTTTTTATAGAGGAAGGAGAAGAGAAACTAATAAAAGAAGTAGGTGAAAACAATTAATTGTTTCATTAAAACAAATTGGCGGAAACATTCGCGCCCATATTGCTGAATGACTAGGTAATATTGTCTATACTTGACAATCTGCTTGCAGAAATCAATGCACTGGGAATAAAATCTCTTCAAGAACTCGGCGCAAAGATAGATCCACATGAACATTTTGTACTTTCCTGAAGAAAATTCGGCTGAAATAACACCCGGAGGATATTGTTTTTTGTGCTGTGTACCCTTGGCCTTCTAATATTTAAATTGGGGCCTGAAACATTGAATGCTGATTGTTGTATTTCTCCATCTTCCACTGATATTTTTTATCTGCACCATTAATTCTTCATCTGCTCAACCTGTGCATTTGAATGACCCTGGAGGGTTTAATAGATTTAAATCCTTGCTTTCTTTAATGGTGGTCATATCATAGCAACTCCCGGATCTTTTTTTCATAAATTTTTCTCCTGAAACATGGTCCTGTCATGCGTTCTCGGCTTCTGTAATGGAGGCGGTGAATCATGATCATTCTTTGTCGCGGCAAACCTGCAAAACCACAAACTCGTTAAAGACAACCAGACACAGGGATGGTGAACGTGACGGGGTTGATGGAAATGGTGGTGCGGACTTGGCGGAATGATGAAACGATGCGGGGTGGCGGAGAGATGCAGAGAAACGATGGAGGACGAGCTGGTGATAGCTTTCCATGTAAAACGTTGAAATATGATTTATGAATGAAATATGTCAATGGCGGAGGAAAAATACGATAGACGTGTGGGATGATGACGTGGTGGGAGACTCGGTCAACAGCTAGGCAAGCAAACGATCTGGGCCACCCGATCTTAAAGCAAGATCAATGGTTTAAAACGCGTCGGGAGGTAATTGACAGTGGGCCAGGGGGTATGTTTCCTTGGTGTTAAATTCCGCGTGGCTTCGGAGAATGATCGCCGTAGGATGAAAACCCTCAAATAGGACGGTTTACATTGATTTCGCTGCGCGTCTACAACCGAATGATAACGCGCGAAATGTAGTGGTTTTGGGACCGTACAGAGGGACATGCGGCGATCAGCGTATGGAATCACTGGCCAAAGGGGAAATACCGCCTGCCCAGCAATGGTGGTGCGAAATAAACAGGTCGGTTTTGAGCAATGAACGTAGGCGCGGGGACCACCATGGCAAGCTGTTTGCGGACCGTTGATTTACTTTTGGTCGGACGGCTAGGGGTGTGCCCAATAGCCTCTCGTGCTAAGCGCCTGTCAATCTGGCACTTGGTCTAGCACCCGAGTCGTGTGGGGAATAGAATAAAGGGGGCTGAGACTGAAGGGGCTAGGCCCAATATATTTTTTAAGTGCAGATTTTAGCCTTTGTCCAATGTACTTCGTGGCCGGGGAGGGTAACGATAGGTAGGATATGAAGATCTTAGGCCACAAAAGGGGTTTTAAACAGATTCAAATGGGACTGCAAGCCATAAACTTGAATCGAGGGGCTAATATAGTCAACATCGGCTCCATCTGGGGACGGCACGTTCGTTCCTGGATGTGTCGAGAACTTCGCAGACCCCCTGTTTATCATTTTTGTAAATCATGTTCTTCAGCCCCTCAGTAATTCACTCCATAATTTATCAACACGTCCACCTGGATTAAGCCAAAACTGGAACAAAACTTATCTACAATATGGTACATCAGCAAATCCATGCCTGAATCAGAATTGGAAGTATGGTTTAAGAAATTGACCATTTACAAGGGCATCTAACAAATCACCCTGTAAATTCTCCAACATCAAAGTTTTATTATTTCCCTGCTCCACAATTCTGAATGGGCCGAACCAGAGTGGGTCAAACTTGCCATGTTTTCCTTTTTCAGCTCTCCGGATATCCCACCTGAGCATCAGATCACCAATATGCAGCTTCCTGTCTTTTACATGCTGATCAAATATGTGTTTCATTTTCTCTTGATACTCTGTTAATCTCTGATTCACTTGGTCCTGTGTTTCCTCTAATTCCACCAATTGATTGATTCTCCTGACCATATCATCTGGTTCTTCCTGAATTTCTTGCATGAAATGTGCCACTGGCAAGGCCAGCTGCACAGGAAACATTGTTGCTCGTCCATATACCAACTCATATGGAGATTTCACGGTTGCTCTCTTGCTAGTGATTCTATTCGCCCATAGAGAAAATTTCAATTGGGAATCCCAATTTTTCTGATTTTCATTTATCGTTTTCTTCAAGGACCTCACCAGAGTTTTGTTAGAAGACTCTGCTAAACCATTTCCCTATGGATAATAGGTTGTGGAGTGATTAAGTGCAATATTATATTGTTGACAGAAATTCACAAACCTTGCAGATTTGAAGGCCTGTGCGTTATCAGTCACTATTCTAGCAGGACAGCCAAACCTGGATATAATGTTTTCTTCCATGAACTTTATGATGACAGCGTCCGTAGCATTCCTTGCAGGTATGGCTTCCACCCATTTTGTAAATTAATCTGTGGCTGTCAATATCCATTTATGTTGGCCACTTGAGGGTGGGTGAATCTCACCTATAAAATCTAATCCCCACTGCTGAAATGGTTCGTTAACATGAACAAGAATCAAGGGCAGAGCTACCAACTTCTGTCTCTCAGCAAATTTCTGACACTTATCACATGCTCTGACCCGGGTAAAAACGTCTCCAAATAATTTTGGCCAGTAGAAACTAGCCTTTAGGATTTTATAAGCTATG
This sequence comes from Pinus albicaulis, assembly GCA_034641835.2. Lineage (NCBI taxonomy): Eukaryota > Viridiplantae > Streptophyta > Pinopsida > Pinales > Pinaceae > Pinus > Pinus albicaulis. Next base: position 63,116,164 of record CM076575.1, on the reverse strand, counting down.
GCCCTCCAACTGTAATGACCTCCACAAATTCCCTCATGATATTCTATCATTATACTCTCTACTTCTTCCTCTGTTAGGCACAGGAGTAAAATGCCTGAAGGGTCCCTCCAATATAGCTGGCCATTAGAAACTATATACTTTTGTGATTTCAATATTAAAGCCCTGTATTTTGCTTTATCACAACTTGGAGGAAAGCTGAGTGTCAAAAGATATTCAACTATTTCTTTGTACCAAGGACTGGTGAGAAATTTCATATGTACTTTCTGAGTAGCCATCTCCAGCCCTTGCTGCTCTTTTTCTTTTTCAGACTCTTCATTTGCTACCATGGAAAAATTTATGCCTAGAGCTTGGTAATTTGATTCGGATAACATTTTAGCATGCCCCTGTCCTTTAATCAGCTTAGTAGGTCTGATATCCAAATCATATTCTTGTATCTTTGCAATCCACCTCCCTCTTTTTCCTTCACTATCTCCCTGAATGAGAATGTCTTTGACAGCTGTTGTAGGGACATATGCAGTAATGTGAGACTGCAAAACATATGTTCTAAAGGCTTTGAGGGACTTCACCAGGGCATATGCCTGCTTTTCTAATATATTGTATTTCAGTTCTGCATCATGGAGCACTTGGCTGAAGAAGGAAATAGGTTTCTCATATCCATCTTCATTTTTCTGTAATAACACTCCAGTTACTGTATGTGGTGATGCAAAGGAAAAGATCATAAATGGCTTTGCATAATCCAGTCCAGCTAGCACAGGAGCTTCAGCAAATGCCTGTTTTATCCTGGTGAATGCCTCCCTCGATTCCTGAGACCATTTTACTTCATTGTTCTTTTTTAGCATATCTGTTATATGCCTAACTATCTCAGCATATTTAGGAATAAATCTTCTCAGGAAATTTATCCGGCCTAAAAATACATGTACTTCTTTTTTATTCCTAGGAAGAGAAATACCATTTATGACTTCTACTCTTTTTGGATCTATCCTTACCCCATCTTTAGTCACAATATGTCCCAAAAGTTTGCCTTCCTCTAATGCAAATAAAGACTTTTGTGGATTAAGGGAAAGGCCATACCTTCTGCATTTTTCAAAAGTTCTCCGTAAATGCTCCATGTGTTCAGCATCATTTTTTGAAAACATTGTAATATCATCAAGGTACACCACTAAAAATTTATCCTGCTCCCCAAAAAAAGCAATGTCCATAGCCCTCTGGAAAGTGGCCCCTGCGTTAATCAGTCCAAAAGGCATCCTGGTGTACATAAATGTACCCCATGGCGTGATGAAAGCAATCTTCTTCTGATCCTCTAGGAGCACAACTACCTGATTATAACCAGAAAAACCATCCATCATTGACATCCTAGAAGCTCCAACCACTTTTTGCAAGATGTGATCCATCTTTGGCAGTGGATAATTATCCTTTAAGGATGCTCCGTTTAAATTTCTGAAATCCACACACAGCCTTATTTCTCCATTTTTCTTTTGGACAGGGACCAAATTAGCAACCCATTCTGAGTACCTTAATGGCACAATTATTTTGGCCTTTAATAACTTCTTAATTTCCTTCTCAATGGAGGGAAGCAGCGAGGGTTTATCTGTCTGAGCTTCTGCTTATAAGGTTTTGCATCTTCCCTCAGAGGAATTTTATGCTGCATTATATTGATATCGAATGTTTTCAGGTCCTGATAGGACCATGCAAATACATTTTTATAAGATTGAAATAATTTCAGGTATTTTTCCTTATATTCCTCTGGGACCTTCTTGGATAATTTTACAATTTTGGGCTCTACATTAGTACCCAGATTCAAATCTTCCACTTGATCTTCCTCTACCATTTTACTAGGCTGCGCTGGGACATCATTTTTATCAAATAATCTTTCTAGAGGCACCAACCCTCTAGGGATGACATTTCCCTTCAGCTGCAACACTTTACTTCTTGCCATTTTCTCCTCCCAATTATTTTCTGAAACATTCTCAGCCTCATCTTCTTCACAATCATCAATATCCACGCTAGAGAATTCTCCCACTGTTTCTAGGAATCTCTTCATATGTTCGTCATCTTCAAATACCTGCCAATGCTTAACATTATCTTGAATTGATGGCCTATATCGTACCTCGATTTCATACCTCAAGAGAGGGTTCTGAGGGGGACGAAATGTACTGGTAGCTACAGCAAGAGAATCTGCCATTCTATTATGCTCCCGGGGCCTAAACTGGATATTAAATGCTGAGAAGAAATTCTCCACCATGTCCCGCACTTCATTCCTGTAAGCCCTCAACCGAGGATGTTTAGTTTGACATTGATTTCTGACCTGTCTGACCACCAACTCAGAGTATCCCAGGACCTTTAAACACTGTATGCCCATGCTCCTGGCTGTTTGTAATCCCAATAGAAGTGCTTCATATTCAACTACATTATTAGTAGCTTCATATTCCAATTTGAAAGACAGTGGGATCCATTTTCCTGTAGGAGAAATCAATAATACTCCAGCTCCGTTTCCTTCTCTTGAATTTGCTCCATCAAAATGCAAAGTCCAAATTCCTGCTTCATGGTTCCCTGGAGGCTGTTCAATTTTGATTTGACAGAAGGAAGGTTCATGAGCATAATTTTTATCTTCCTCTAGCATCAAACACGAGAAATCTCCTTCCTTGCTATAGACTGGCGAATTCTCTGAGCTGTCAGCCTTAGTCACCATCTTGACAAATCTGGTTTCTCTGTATAACCTCCTCTCCTGGCCACCAAAAACAGGGATAGTGGCATAGGTTAAATCCAATTTGAGTGACCCACCAATTTTTGTTCCCCAGGACCTTGACAACAGCATGCCAAAGCGAGCTGGGATGTCAGCCACCACAATGTCCATTACTACACTTTTTGCTGGAATTTGGGCCAAGTTGACCACTAAATCCTTAATCATCCCCAAGAATTTAACTCTTTTGGAATCAAATGAATAGAGGTCTTTATATGGATGCGTGATTTGTAGTCCTAGTTGTTCCATGACTGACAGGGGCATAAGATTATGGGAAGCTCCAGAATCTAGCATAAAATTGTGTAACAGCAGGTCATGAATCACTAAAGACACATAGAAAGGAGGAGTAGAGGGGTCTGTCTCCTCGACATGTGGGCCAAAGAATACCATGGCTCTTTCTTCTTGGAGGTTAAGACTATCTGGAATTATTGGTGCTTCAGGGGGAAACAATAAAGAAGTAACTTGAGATTGATATGCAGGTTGTTTCAACAGCTCAGTCAGGGGAACTGGGATTTTGACTTTTTCAAGCTCTTTTTGAGATTAAAAGCAGGAGGGGACTTTTCTACTACAACTTCTTTTGACTCTTTATTTTCAACTGGAGGTTTAACTTCTTTTGATACAGACTCAGCATTAGGAGTGAATACCTTTGAAGAAGAAGGAATTTGGTCATCAGACTGCAAAGGTTTGTTTAGAGGACTCTTACCTTTGTTTGTAACTTTCTGCACTATTGATTCCTTTTGAGCATGTGCTTCCTTTTGAAATGACTCCTCTTCTTGATCTTGAGTACTAGTTCTCTTCCTGGAAGATCTGAGATCATATATTCTATTGAAATGTGCTTGCATGAAATCATTAAACTGTTTGCAATAATGATCAATTTCTGCATCTTCTGTGTCTCTGATCTCTTCTTCTTCTTCGTGCAAGGGGAATTCTACTTCATCATTGTTTCAAAAAGCAAGGTTTGCATCTTGCAGTTCATAAGCAGCATCTTCAGTGGAGTCACCTACTGGGCCTTCCAGGTACAATGGGTGTGGTACCTGATCATGCTGCTCTTTTGATTCTCTTGGCAATATTTGCAGGGGTGGATTTCTATACTGAGGATTGTAACCCCTATTTGGAGCATTCTAGAAGTTTTTGGAGGCTGAATTCTTCGTTTCCAATTCAAGCTTGACTAGTTTATTAGAAAGATTCTTAATCATTTTGCTCATTTCTTCAATTTTATCTGAATCCTTATCCTGATTAGAAGTAGATACTTCCTCCTTACCCCTTCTTCTGGTGTCTTTTTCAGCTTTCCCTCTTAATTTTCCAGTGGAAGCAAATTTTGCTTCCAATTCAAGTGCACCTGAATGAGCATCATCTAGAGTGGCAGGATTTCTTTCCCTGAGAGAGAAACCAAAATCTGAGTCAAAGGATGCTATGAAAACAACTTTGGCAGCATTCTGATGAGGCTTCATATCTACAGGGAGGTTTAGATATAACTTATTAAATATTTTGATAAATTCTGACACCCGTTCATTATGTTTCTTCTTGAGTGTATTGAACTCAGTAAGACACTATCCATGGTCTTTCTTTTCTCCCCATTTCCTGAGAAAGGTATTTTCCATATCATCCCAAGTGGTTACGGAACGGTTTCCTAATGTTTTGAACCATTTTCTGGCTTCCCCATCCAGAGATTGCACAAATAGTCTTAAGACTACATCCAAATGTTCTACATTAAAGTTCTCTGCAAAAGAGTAGAAGGTCTCAAGATGTTTCTGAGCATCAATTTCATTTTCCCCAGTGAATCTGGGCAGGATCCTCAAATAATCTTGTGGCATATCATTCAACACTTGAGGTAATGCTAGGGGAGCATATTTTTTCAACAAAAAAGCTGGGACATTAGCCATTGGAGGAGGTGGGGGTTGTGCAACTATCTCGGGTACAAATGGAGGAAGAGGCGGAGGTGGAAGTGGAGTATGAATAACAACAGTAATATACTGCACAATAGCTTGTGGTGTAGATGGGAACAGTTCACGGTTAACAGCAGCTACTTCGGTGAATTCTTTAACTTCTTCAACCTCAGGAGTAGGGTGAAGATTAGCTTTAATCCTATCACTTCCCCTGGGTGGGCTATCTGAATAATATTCTGTGTCTCCCACAGTGGAATTAGGATTTTCTACTTGGATTTCTTGAGAAGAAGAGGATGGATAATCTTCTACAGAATATTCAAGGATTTCAGCACGGACTGATTTCTTTTCTTTCCAACTTCTTTTATCTATAATCTTCTCATGGTCAGAAACTGAAGGTGTCTTTGACTGTGATGTGTCTGACCTCAGGTGTGGCTTACGGGGAGCCAGGGCTACAAATCGGTTTATCAAATAAGGAACAGTGGAGTCGCCAAGGTGAGAGATATGCAACTCTTCAACTCTCTGTGATCACCTGATTAGAGAGTGAATATGATTTGTCGAGGCCCAGGGATAATTATTTTCTTAAATTCTATCCCCGGAAATGGCACCAAAAAGATGTTGTCGACAGATATTGTCGCTCCTAGAGACAGCCTAGAGTTGCCATAGACCAGTGCCTAGGACATCTTATCATAGCAAGGAGCATAATATAAAACTTGGGTGTCAATCCAAAAGCTCTCCTGCTATCTCTTGTAAACAAGGAAATTGATTTGAAAGGGACCAGAACTTACAGAAACTGCCACAGGGAAAGTAATGTTGTAGAGACACAATGTAAAACTCCAACACAAAAGCATCAGACAGTTAAGAGACAATTTACTGCAAAGAGGGCCAATTCAAGTAATATGCCACATAAATCAAATATCAGAAGGTGTATGCAGTGAAAGAAATATGAGAAGATATTATTTAACTTTGATCTGATACCCAGATACACAACAAAACCATATATGGGCTTATCAATCTAAGAATCCATACATGACAATGGTGTTTTAAAAGTACCCTCCCAAAGCAACTAATATAGCAGAAATATGGCTGAAATGAACATGGAATAGTATATCATGCCTGAGCCATATTTAAAGCGCTTGACTGATCCAAGTATGGGTATCAACAAGGATAAATCCTTACCTCAAATCAGTGAGCCACTCGCATTCCAGTACATGATACAAGAAGAAGGATAAAATGAAATATGTATTAAAAACAGTAGAGAAGATTACATACTGTGGAATACCAAAGACCAGAATCCTCTAATATAGATAGAAATCCTCCTCACTGAGACCCTACAGGCTCTGAGCCTTCATACAAGAGCCTTTACAAAATTTTTACAAAAATGCCTTTCACTGCACTATTTTCTGATAAAAATCTGGAACCTTTACAATGTCATTCTTCCTGGTTTTTATAGAGGAAGGAGAAGAGAAACTAATAAAAGAAGTAGGTGAAAACAATTAATTGTTTCATTAAAACAAATTGGCGGAAACATTCGCGCCCATATTGCTGAATGACTGGGTAATATTGTCTGTACTTGACAATCTGCTTGCAGAAATAAATGCACTGGGAAGAAAATCTCTTCAGGAACACGGCGCAAAGATAGATCCACATGAACATTCTGTACTTTCCTGAAGAAACTTCGGCTGAAATAACACCCGGAGGATATTTTTTTCTGTGTTGTGTACCCTTGGCCTTCTAATCTTTAAATTGGGGCCTGAAACATTGAATGTTGATTGTTGTATTTCTCCATCTTCCACTGATATTTTTTATCTGCACCATTAATTCTTCATCTTCTCAACCTGTGCATTTGAATGACCCTGGAGGGTTTAATAGATTTAAATCCTTGCTTTCTTTAATGGTGGTCATATCATAGCAACTCCCGGATATTTTTTTCATAAATTTTGCTCCTGAAACATGGTCCTGCCATGCGTTCTCGGCTTATTTAATGGAGGCGGTGAATCATGATCATTCTCTGCCGCGGCAAACCTGCAAAACCACAAACTTGTTAAAGAAAACCAGACACAGGGATGGTGAATGTGACGGGTTTGATGGAAATGGTGGTGCGGACTTGGCGAAATGATGAAACGATGCGGGGTGGCGGAGAGATGCAGAGAAATGATGGAGGACAGGCTGGTGATAGCTTTCCATGTAAAATGTTGAAATATGATTTATGAATGAAATATGTGAATCGCGGAGGAAAAATATGATAGACGCATGGGATGATGACGTGGTGGGAGACTCGGTCAACAGTTGGGCAAGAAAACAATCTGGGCCACCCGATCTTAAAGCGAGATCAATGGTTTAAAATGCGTCGGGAGGTAATTGACAGTGGGCCAGGGGGTACGTTTCCTTGGTGTTAAATTCCGGGTGGCTTCAGAGAATGATCACCGTTGGATGAAAGCCCTCAAATCAGATGGTTTACATTGATTTCGCTGCATGTCTACGACCGAATGGTAACGCGTGAAATGGAGCGGTTTTGGGACCGTACAGAGGGACACGCAGCGATCAGCGTATGGAATCGCTGGCTAAAGGGGAAATACCGCCTGCCCAGCAATGGTGGTGCGAAATAAACAGGCGATTTTGAGCAGTGAACGCGGGCACGGGGACCACCATGGAAAGTTGTTTGCGGACCGTTGATTTACTTTTGGTCGGACGGCTAGGGGTGTGCCCGATAGCCTCTCATGCTAAGCGCCTGTCAATCTGGCACTTGGTCTAGCACCCGAGTCGTGTGGGGAATAGAATAAAGGGGGCTCAGACTGAAGGGGCTAGGCCCGATATATTTTTTAAGTGCAGATTTTAGCCTTTGTCCAATGTACTTCGTGGGCGGGGAGGGTAACGATAGGTAGGATATGAAGGTCTTAGGCCACAAAAGGGGTTTTAAACAGATTCAAATGGGACTGCAAGCCAGAAACTTGAATGGAGGGGCTAATATAGTCAACAGGTCCTATAATAATAGGATTCATAATTTTGAATTGACTGTGTAAAATTTTGCAATATTGTACATACCTTTGCTTTCTGCAAATGTTTTCCCATATTTAACAAAAAATGAAAAGAGGGTAAGTCCTAAAATAAAAATCAAAGGACCAAAGAAACAAGAACAAAAAAGAATATCAAGTATGAACCCTACAAAAATATATAAAAATAAGATCATGAAACTGTTCCACATTCAAATGTCGCCACTTTAGTTTACTTTATGCAAATAAAATTGTGTGCAGCTTGTCCAAAAAGCCAAAATTCATTATAATCATATAGTTTAATCTTGATTATTCATGATTTAAATTTCATGCTGATAGTTAGAGAATAAAGATATAGCCAAACCATTTAATCTTGGCAGATCAGTAATTAGGTAGAGAATAAGAATGAGCTCCTCAGTTTAATCTAAGCCATTGGAAGTCATAAGGTTAGAAGTAGAGTAGTTTTTTTATTAAAAGAATAAATAAAGGGTCAACAAGCTCAAATGCGCCCAAGGAAAGAAATCAAAATGTTAGGATAAATAAAGGGTAGGGATAAGAACTTTTTGCAAGTCATGGAAAGCACTGTTGGTTCATCTCATATTTCTAACATCCTTATAAACACTTTCCCCCTTGAAAAATATCCATTTCCCCTCATTTTAAACCTTTTACTTTGCTAATATCCCTCTTTTCCCTTATTCTAACTATTTCCCCTTCATATAAACCATTTTCCCTTCCTATAAACCATTTTCTCTTCCTAAACCCCTTTCCCTAGCTAAAAACCCTTTTCCCTTTTTACTAACTCCCCTATTCAATAAAAATATCAAGACCTACTTTCCCCTCATTTAGAATTACCAAATTTTTAAATACCAACCATGCTTTCATTTCACTTAACTTATCCTCCTAACTCATTTCTAATATTTAGTTTAAATACATGCTAACCCTTCCCGCTATCATATTTTATTAAACCAAATCTTATATAAAATCCCTTCGCTTTAATATATTATCCCCTCCCACTTATATCATTTAACCCTATGTCACCATTTATATGATACACCTCCACAGAAATAATCCCCAGGTCCCACTTCTTTGAAAATCTCGTCAACTATCTAATCTTATCCTATCAGATCCAATGGCCCACAAGTCGTTTCACACTGCCCCGATGATCTATGATTGACGTTGATGAAGAGTGTGAAATAGGTTGTTTTCACCCTCATTACCTTTCCACGCGGCATCACTTCGTCTCATCGCACTCCCATCCTCAAAACCGTTAAACCATCCTCTGTGAGTGCGATAGACCATTCACAAAACCGCTTTTACACTGTGCAAAAAAATTGCCATCTCGTTCTCAATTTGCAACGAAATCACTTATCTTCCCCTGCACTATGTAGGTATAAAGCCTATCCACTCCACATTGTCATGAAACCACCATTGCTTGAATTGATCCCTACATTAATGCAATAAACCTACCCACCTTGTGTGCGGTAAATCACTAATTCACATTTGATCCATCTAAAAACCCGTTATTCTGTCCATAACCTTTCTTTGTTTTGAAAATGCGAAATTGACATAAAAAAATACAAGAACCATTGCAGACTCAATTTGAAGCTTTGCAGGCCAACAAAACCCCTGATACGGCCAGAACTCCTTTCGCAATTTTCCTTGTTCCCTGAAGCCATTTTTTCCCCCCTGCGGACCTAGGTTTTATTAATAATTGGTTTTATTTTGCAGGTATATCAGCATACCAAGAAATCTGATAAACAGTTGATACTAGTTCAAATTTTTTTAATCCAGGTTCTTGGGATTTAAGAATAAATTTCATGAAAATAAAGAAAAATCAAGTTGATACAGCAGTAGAAAAGAAGGAAACCATTTATACAGTGATGGTTAAAATAGAGATGAAATAATTTTCACCAACACAGCAATACATTCTTACAAACTACTCTCCAAGAAACATTTTCTATTCTACATGTGTCTTTTAGTAAAAAACATTTTTACTAAAAACACAGAAACATAAGAGAGTTAGAATGATTTACAAAAAAGGTGAAAACAGAGCATGCAGACACAGTAGTAAAGTAAAAGAAGAATTCATAGTGACAGCAAAGACAGAGTTTAAAGATAAAAGACCCAAAGTTAAAAGACAAGTAAGATGATAAGCAATGTGAGAGATATGCCAACATAAAATAAACAAACAGATAACAACAATCAAAAAATCAGTGCCATCTTTCAGTCAGTTAAAAGGTGTCACTACCTTTTAGCATCCATATATTTTATTTCCTAGAATAAATCCTGATTAGTTAAACAGGATATTTTGTATTATTTTTTGTATAAATACTTCATAATTCGAAGCATTGAGGGTGTGTGGATTTCTGAACATTTCTATGGTTGTATTGATCTGAAACCTGAGGGTTTATGGTACCATTTTCAATTCAGCAGACTGGATTGAGTAATAAAGGCATTGCATTACAGGATTCATGTATTGGGACACTTCAGTGAAGTATATTTCTATTGTTAAATTGTTATTTTCTTAAGTATTTCACATAATTGCATGTTTTCCAATTTAAATATGATAACTAGAATATTATTAAAGAATTTTTTTAATTACACTCTTTCTTGAACAGTTATTCATTTTGTTATTTTCTTCTGATATCCAGATTAGGGAATTCTTCATTACTCCTTAGTTTCGATTGACCTCTTTCACTTCCCTCAATGATCCGGTTTGAGGAATCCTTAACTGCTTCTTGATCCCGATTGAAAACCACTTCACCAATCAAGCCTAAAAGATCTGAATTTACTCACTACCTTGCCCTGTGAACACTTCCTTTAGACCTTGATTCAGTCTTGTTTTCTTGACACTTTGACTCCATAGCCCAATGGTAAATAGACAGTCTTCTATCCATCTAAGTCAGTAATTCCCCACCAACTCAAATCAAAACCCAATAAATCTTACATAACTAGCCTAAAATCAACTAAAAACAACAAAGCTAAATCATAAAGAGAGATCCCTCTCTGAGCATTAGGAAGGCTAAATCCTGATCTCAAAAGTAGGTTTGCGGTTACCTCGGTGAGTTCTTTCTTTAACCATGAGAAATTACTGAGTGATAACAGATTATAGTGTAGCTCCAACCACTTGATGAACCATCTCAAGGATATCTCTCTAAGTGTGGTTTGAAATTCAATTAATTTTGCAACATCTAGAATCTGGCGAGCCCTCCACATTGCTTCACACAAGTACCAACTTTTCTCTACATCGTCATTCCATTCTCCAGGTAAATCAGTGTATCGGGTGAACAATCCCACCATATTTGATTGAGCTCTAGGAAAATTATAAATCCTTGATATCCTTGTTGTGACAATCCCTACAAGGTCTTACCAATATTATCAATTCCACTACCACTAGTACTAGCTTTATATGTGGTATGCACACTGTGAACTCTAATAAATTTGATTAATTTAGACAATAACTTATCAGTGTTGTGATAAAGTACTAGGGGAAGGTTGGGGGAGATGCTACCATAGCCCAGCGAGATCGCATTATTATTCACCTTGGATGCATCGTTCTCTGCAAATAATCCCATAAAGCAACATACATGTCATCATTAAGGTCTTCATTTTAACCTGAACCTCTTGTTGTATCTGACATTTCCATTTGTACTAGAGAGGATGGGCCCCTGTTACCCTCTTGATTTTTGGTCACTGTGGCAGTCTCTACTTCTTCCACTGGACCCACTGCTACTCCTTATTCCTCTGTTGGACTTATCAACACCACTCCTACTTGGTTTGTATCATTTTTTCACCTATTAATTTCCCGCAGCACCCTTTCCCGCCATTTCTCACCTATTTGTGCTCTCAGATCCCTAGACCTTTTCAATTCATCTACAAAAATTTCTTCAATCCCTTCATATTTCCCCGTTCAGTAGCATCCCTACCTCTAGGTCCTTCCCCCAATACTACGTGTTTAGGCTGCCATGTTGGGGTTCTAGAACATCAATAAATTTTCTCCTACCATTAGAACCTTGATCCACAGAGGGATTTCCTTTAGCATCTTTCCCCGCAACCTTGTTATTAACACGTCCTCAAATTTAGAAAAGTATTGATGACTCTCCAAAGTGAACTCAATAATATATATTTCTATCATATTCTGCACCTATAAATTCACGTCTTGTGTCAGATAAGTGTCCAACCAATGCATTTCTATCAAATATTCTTGAGTCCAAGCACGACGAGATCGGCATTGTTCACTAGTATTCCCCTTTATTTGTAGTCTTCGCAACTAGTTGTAGATCTCTTCTACAAACTTAAACCAGAAAATATTGTAGTGACCATTAGCTAACACTGCATACAAGATATTCTCCCTCAACTTTCCTTCACCTTATTGTCGGTTTTGAGCCTGTTGCGAGATGAACCAATCTATTTGCTCATACCACTAATGATCTGAATCTTGTTTAAAATGGACCTCTTGCTGCAACTGTTGAAATTTGCAACAAGAAAGAGTGAAATTGGCATCCATAAACAAAATCCAGAAAAATGGCACCAACAAATGGCTACCATGTGAGGCTTTTGATTAAATTATCCCTTAATTAAATTGAAAGTAAATTGTAATTTCATCTCAAAACAAATAGTACTAGTTAACTAAGTGAGAAAGACTTAATTAGCTCAATATTTCGAGTTGAGGGTCAAAGGTGAGGCATGTAGAGTGATTCTATTATTTTCAAGGTCCAGTTGCAGTTGTAGCACTAGTGTGGTGTGAGTGTAATCAGTTAACTCAAAATAATTGAGTTAAAATCAATTTAACTAGTTCTAACTGAGTGATGAGCTAGTGATAATTACAGTGAATTAAATTAGATTTAATTAACAAGTAGTGATATACCAAGTAACTGATGATTCACTATTAATAGCTGCATGCATGTCAATTTTGATGACGACCCAGTTGAGACAGAGGTTAAAGGGAAGTTAACTATCAGTTGTATTATTAGCGAATTGCTCGAGCGCAATTATAAAGTCAGAGAAGGATCATGAAGTATTGTGCAGTCAAGGAAGGTTGATTATCCTATTTAATATGGATAATTGACTAGGGATTTCATGAGCAAGGCTGGGCTAAGCAGAGGCTAAGAATTGGCTAAGTGTTGGTCAATTTTGCCTAAGAATTGCTAATCAATTTTGAGTAGGATCAGGGTGAGACGATGAGTAGAGTGCGGGATTTTCTCGGTGTATTGTTTCATGATTATTTGAATATGTACAATATATGATAGAGGGGTTTCCAACAGGTGATTTCCCCAGACACATCTTGTGTTGTGTGATTAATAATTCCTTTCTCTTACTTGCATGTGATTGAGCGATCATGTTTTATATTCCACAAATATAATAGAAGGATTCAGTATCTTGTTTTAGTACATTAAATGATAAGATTGAATCCATTAATATATAGTTTCTATATAATTTCTACATGGTGTCGGAGCGCCAGGAATCACAATAGAAAAGAAGAAATTGATTTTTTCTTGAGAAGTTTCAAATCTGCAGATTTTTTCCAACAACAGATCAAGATGTCTTTCAATGGCTTGAGACTCGAATATGCACTCGAGGGAAATTCAAATTATATTGCATGGAAGGACAGGATGGAGGTTGTGTTGGAGGACAACAGGTTGAAGGAATTCATAGATATTGATATTCCCAAGCCTGCATAAACAGATTCCCAACTTCTTGATGCATGGCAGAAGAAGGTAGCAAAGACGAGAAGGATCTTGCTAGAGGGAGTTCCAGATCATATTGTCTTCAGTATCCATGGGAAGGTGACTCCATATGCTATGTGGAAGGCCTTGATATATATGTTTCAGAATAGCAACGACCAAAGGAATATGGCGTTGAAGGACAAGCTCAATAAGATCAAGAAGGAGGAGGGCGAGATGGTACCAACATACTTGGAAAATTTCACTCAATGTAGATATGAGCTTGGAAGTGTTGGTGTGACTATAGTCGATGATGACTTGGTGAGCCTAGCACTTCTAGGCCTTCCCAAGAGCTGGCATAGTTACCAGGACTCCGTGAATGGGAGGGAGAAGTTACTAGATTGGGAGCGACTATAGTCGTATTTGGTAATAGAGGAGATAAGGCGGAGCACCAAATATGGGACCTCCAGTACCAACAAAGAAGAATATTGTGCATTAGTGTGAATACAAAAGAAGGCCAAGGGAAATAAATCCCAAGGCGAAGAGGGAAAGAGAGACTTGTCCAACATAATATGTTTTCATTGTCACGAGCATGGGCACTATGCTTCGAATTTTCCACAGAAGAAGGAAAGCAAGAAGGAGCCTGCAGTTGCAGCGGGTAAATCATTGGCTTCACAGTTCGAGCTTGATTTTAATCTCATTGCATGCATGGCCAGCACTGTAATGGGATGCATGTGGTAGCTAGATAGTGGTTCCTCATTCCATATGACGAGGAATAGATATCTCTTCAGTGACTTGGAGGAGAAGCACCTCCAGCAAAACATAGAGTTTGGAGATGACGGGAGGTATAGCGAGACCAACATAGGTGCAGTTATCTTTCAGAGGGAGTCTGGCTCCCCTCTCAGACTAGAAAATGTTTTGTATGTTCCAGGCCTAAGGAAAAATATTGTCTCCATAGCGATATTGGAATACTGTGGTTATGAGGTGATGTTTAGAAAAGGAAAGGTGTTCCTTAAACACATAGCCACGGGACAGGTGAAGCAGATCAGTTCAAGGGTCAATAACTTGTATGCTCTCAAGGTTGAGGATGCATGCAAGGCTTTGAGGAGCAAAGAAGTGGTTAATTACTTGATGGTTGAGAGGGAGAAATTATCTCTCAACATGCAGCCTCAGAAGCAGTCTCAGAAGGTTGTGGAGCAACCACAATTGGAGAAGCAGAGAGGAGACTGAGTGGAAGATTCCACTCAAGCAGAGACCTCTAGGAGGGGGAAATTTCGATCCAAATGGGTAGAGGGAGTACATGCATCTATACCTTTAGGTGTGAGATGGGGCGATGTGAAAATATAATCCCAAGAAGAAATTTGGGTAGGGTCCACTGAGATGGTGTGTCTCATGGATCGAACCTGGCTACGAGGAGCCCACAGTACATCAGTAGCAGGAAGGATCAGTTAGATTGATGCAGTTATATGTCAGGCATACAAAAATCAGAGTGGCAGATGTCGAATACTAGAGCGCAGATCAAAGTTGGCAGCAGTGCAGAGTGCATGGACGCAAATGTCAACAGCAGCGGAAATATTCCAGTAGACATGTGCGGTAGGATCCAGCAGTTAGAAGACTCTGATGACATATGCATTATATTCATTCAGTTGTTTGGAGGATATTCAATTTCAGGAGAGTTGCATGTGCAAACAACACTAGAGAAGTGTTGCATGCAATAACATTCCAAAGGTACCGGATCGAGATAGATTGATTCCTTTCTTGTTGAGATGGAGTGTTGAAATTTGCAACAAGAAACAGTGAAATTGGCATCCAGAAACAAAATACAGAAAATGGCACCCAAAAATGGCTACCATGTGAGGCTTTTGATTTAATTATCCCTTAATTAAATTTAAATTAAATTGTAATTTCATCTCATAACAACTTATATCAATTAACTAAGTGAGATAGACTTAGTTAGCTCAATAATTTCAAGTTGAGGGTCAAATGTGAGGCATGTAGAGTGATTCTATTATTTTTAGGGTCCAGTTGTAGTTGTAGCACTAGTGTGGTGTGAGTGTAATCAATTAACTCAAAATAATTTAGTTAAAATCAATTTAACTAGTTCTAACTGAGTGATGAGCTAGTGAGAGGTCTAGTGAATTAAACTAGATTTAATTCACAAATAGTAATCTACCAAGTAACTGATGATTCACTATTAATAGTTGCATGCATGTTAATTTTGATGACAACCTAGTTGAGACAGAGGTTAAAGGGAAGTTAACTATAAGTTGTATTATTAGCAAATTTCCTAGGTGCAATTATAAAGCGAGAGGAAGGCTCATGAAGTATTGCGCAGTCAAGGAAGGTTTATTATCCTATTTAATAGGGATTAATTTCCTAGGGATTGCGTGAGCAAGGCTAGGCTAAGTAGGGGCTGAGAATTGGCTAAGTGTTGGTCGATTTTTCCTAATAATTGCTAGTCAGTTTTGAGCAGGGTCAGGGTGAAACGATCAGTAGAGTGCAGGATTTTCTCAGTGTGAGAAACAATTGTATTGTTTCATGATTCTTTGACTATGTACAATATATGATTGAGGGGTTTTGAGCAAGTGTTTTCCCCATATATATATTGTGTTGTGTTATTGATAATTCATTTCTCTTACTTGCATGTGATTGAGCGATAGTGTTTTATATTCCACAAATATAGTAGAAGGATTCAGTATCTTTTTTTAGTACATTACATGATCGGATTGAATCCATTGATATAGATTTTATATATAATTTCTACATGGTATCAAAGTTGTGTTAGATATTTTCTACAGCAACTTTGTTGATAACTTCTGCTATAGGTGATGAAATCAAATTCCGTCAAATACCCATTTGAGGTATTGAATATATATTTCCAATGATAGAAGACACTTAAAATTTGATGACCCGTGGGGTGAGAAAATATTCCACAAACTCATAGGACACGCAGCGGCACAGTGTTCCAGATAGGTGTAACTTCAATTTCTCATATCTCTCAAACCAGGAAACAAAATCAAATTCCATAAAAAACCCATTTGATATTATAAAAAATAATTTCAAATGAGATATATTTCACTCTCTAATATTATTTGTGGAGACCGTGGCACTTACATTAATTTTACTGAATATTACTGCAAAACATTGAAACTGAAATATGTTTCAAACCCTCTTGGAGTCGTAACATGAATATGGATTTATGCAGGAACGAAATAAAATACAGAAATAAACATAAACACATAGATGTAGCAGAAATAAAACTCGATTTCATTAATATCAAATGACTAAAATATGCTTACAGACAGAATGGACATAAACTAGCTAGGGTGATGGTAGCTTATCTCTAAGAAGAGATGTGGCGGCCACATGCCTTTTAACTGTGTTACAATGAGGCTCAAGGGACTTTTTATTATTGATCAATAAGATAAAACCCTAAACAACCAAAACCCTAACCCGAAGAGATGTAACACTAAGAGTTTATGGGTCACGTTGGGGTTAGTTTGGAATCCAACTTGCTAGGGTCGTAACTTGGTCATAGTATCTTTGTTTGGTGTGTATGATACATTGTTGGAAAGATCTCTCTGAGGACTATGCCATTAAGGACTTGAAAATGGCTCTAGAAGTTCAAGACCACAAATATATATATATATATATATATATATATATATATATATATATATATATATATATATATATATATATATATATATATATATGATGAAACTGAATAGGTGGAATAGGTGGGTGGCCACCAATATCCACTTGGATCATTCCTCCTCTCTTAGAAAGAAATGGTCCCCATTTCATGCAAAGCCTCCATGAGGTAGGTAAATTTATGTTGAACCTGGTACCTAGTGAACCACTTCCCTGTTGGAGTTGGCCTTCTTTGAAGTGGACGTAGCTTGCGGTGGGGTCAAGAGAGGCGCTCCTTCTGAAAATGTAACCAAAATGTGTCACCCACCTGGAACTTTTATGGCACTCGATATTGATCATGGCACTGCTTCTACTTGGAATTGGATTTCTCCAAGTTGTCATGGACCTGTTGGCAGACGTCAAACAATACACATGTGGATTCTCTCTATGTGATCGCATGAGGTATGGCAACATCAAGTAGTGGCGTGCCTAGGGTCAGATCAATGGAGTGCTTGACTTGACAGTGTAGATGAACCTCTGTGGGTGAGGAGAAAATTTCGTTGTATTCCTCCACAACTTTTTCCATTTTTTTTTGTTGTGCAGGGGAGCCCTATTTGGAGGTTGTGGCCATAATATTCTTCTTGCCCTATTGGTGAATTGTACTCAAAAATAATTTCCTAGTTTGGTAAATAACCTTACTACGTTTCTTTGCAGTAATAAAAGAGATGGAGAGAGGCAGTACTACCTCTGGTATCTTCTACAACTTATTTCCCAAACTAATAATAACATAATGAGGTCTAGACTCATACACAACGTGTCGCTTCCATAAGTATGGTTGGCCCAATAATACATCAGACACATCAAGAGGAGAAACATCACACATTACATCATCTGTGAAGGGCTTAACGTTGTACGGAAGGTGGCATTGTTGGCTGATGTGAAGATCTCTTCCTTGGTGAAGCCACCCGATGGTATACAGTTGCAGGTGTGTTGTGGTCAGTAGGTCGAGCCACTTCACAACCTCTATTGAAATGAGGATCTTTGGCTTCCATTATTGACAAGTAATTGCAGTGGAGAAACCTTCACGCACATTTGCGAATGGAAGAGGCGCTCCCCCTCCTCTGGATCCTCGGGATCCTCCCTCTGGAGCTTGGTGGTGGCAACTGCGGCACTGGGATCCACATCAATGATCTTCTTCCCTTTTTCATTCCCTTTGTTTGGTTATGAATCAGAATCAGAATATGCATCTAATTCAAATGCCTTCATTTCGGCCACCAGCGACTATTTGGTCTGACACTTGCTTGTGTTGTGAGTGGAGTTGTTATGAAATTCACACCACTTCCCCGTGTCCTTCTTTGGCTTTGTGGTGTTTTTTTTAGTCGCCTTACTTTTGACTTTCCCCTTTTTTTGTGGTTCGGGGTCACTTTTCCCTCACTTCAAATTTGTAGATCCAAATTCTTGCTTCTTCTGCTTAAATTTCTACTCGATCTTGGCAACATATCGATATCTCGTGCCAAGCGAGGTAATTTCGAGGAACTTCATTTCCTTCTGAATGTATCTGTGCAAAGAGTTGCAGTACTTGAGCACCAAATGGCTCTCTGAATCTTTGATACCCAACTTTGTGTGAAGGGTATGGAACAAATTCTTCAGCTTGTGCACATCTTGATCCCTTTGCTACTGCAACATGATCCATTGGATGTACTTGTCCTGATATCTCCCCGTGGGGTAGTATTGTTCCTTGATGTCATCTCGGAACAAATTCCAAGTGGGTGTCGCCGAGAACAGAGATATTTCCCTCTCGTCCTTTTTCTCACAGTAGGTTTCCCACCATTATTTGACATTGGCGGCGGCTTTGAGCAGTGAAAAAGTAATATTTTCTCTAACAAACATGATCGAAAAATACCCTTCCCGCAAATTCAACCATCTATCTACGAAGTCTGCATCTATTTGGCCTTCAGATACAGGAATGTAAAATTTTACTTGTATCTTGAAAGGAATGGTGCCTCCAGAGTGGTTGTTGGATGCAAAGGAACCTCCAATGGGTATTCATTCAAGGATCTAGGCAAATTTATCCATCATCGCATTTCTTTGTTTCTCGAGGGCCTCCTCAAGCAATATTTTGATAGGATCTCCTACTCTCTTGTCTTTTTTTTCTTCCTCCATGGGAGCTCGTCAGGGTTTGCAAGGTTGATCTGACAAAGGTTCAACCAGATCGAGCCCTAACTCCTTATACCCCGACCCCATTGGGGACATGCAAAAAAATATCAAGAAAGAGCAGACCGCTATGATACCATTGATATGGATCTTGGTTGAAATGGATCTCGTACTGCAACTTTGCTGATAACTTCTGTTATAGGTGATGAAATCAAATTTTGTCAAAGATCTATTTGAGGTATTGAATATATATTTCTAGTGATAGAAGACATTTGAAATTTTATGACCTGTGGGGTGAGAAAATGATTCCACAAATTCATAGGACGTGCAGCGGCGCAGTGTTCCAAATAGGTGTAACTTCAATTTCTCATATCTCTAAAACCGAGAAACAAAATCAAATTCCATAAAAAAATCATTTGAGATTTTAAAAAATAAATTAAAATGAGATATTTCTCACTGTCTAATATAATCTGTGGAGATCGTGGCACTTGCATGAATTTTACTGAATATTACTGCAAAACATTGAACTGAAATATGTTTCAAACCCTCATGGAGCCGTAACCTGAATCTGGAATTATGTAGGATTGAAATAAAATACAGAAATAAACATAAACATAGAGATGTAGTAGAAATAAAACTTCATTTCATTAATATCAAATGACTGAAATATGCTTACAGACATAATGGACATAAATTATCTAGAGTGATGGTAGCTTATCTCTGAGAATAGATGTGGTATTTACATGCCTATGAACTGTGTTACAATGAGGCTCAAGGGCCTTTTTATTATTGAATAATAATAGAAAACCCTAAACAACCAAAACCCTAACTCGAGGAGATGTAACACCAAGAGTTTATGGGTCCCGTTGGTGTTAGTTGGGAAGCCAACTTGTCGGGGTCATAACTTGGTCATAGTATCTCTGTTTGGTGCATATGATACCTTGTTCGAAATATCTCTCCGAGGACTATGCTACTTAGGGCCTCAAAACGGCTCTGGAAGTTCAGGACCCAAAAATCTGCTAAAAATAGTAAATAATAAAATTGATGAAACTGACTAGGTGGAATAGGCGAGTGGCCACTAATATCAACTTGGATCAACTAATCTCGTAAATATTTCATCAATATCCTCATTACCATATTCCAAACCCCCTTTTAGATCTTAGGTCCCAACAATGGAATCAATTGTTGACTAAAAGTAATAACAGGGTTAAGGACCCAGGTTCAGGCACAAGGGCCAACAAAGTTCTGTTATAGTCTAGCACAACGTCAACATTTTCACCTTACCCAAGACTGGATAAGGAGTCTCACCCGAGGCATTTCATTTCTTGACATGATCCTTGCGTAATCAAGGAAGGCCAAAATTCCTATGGAATAGGGATTGCATTCCACATGAATTGCGTAAGCAAGGAAGGTTTTTAGGAGCAAAAAATTGGCTAAGTATTGGTCAGTTTTATCCAGAGACACATGAGACAGTTAGCTGAGTACAAGAGGGCTCTTGTGAGAAGAGTTGTATGTAATTTTTTCATGTATCCATGATGAATATACAATAAAATATAGTGGGATTTTGAGTAGCAAGCTTTCCCTAGGAAATTATCTGTGCTGTGGTTTGATTGATTCTTCTTTGCTTCAAGTGATTGGTGATTGTGTTTTTAATTCAAAAATTGATTTGTAGAAATGATTCAATATATAGCTTTAGAAAATTGTTATATTGGATTGAATCCATGATATGCATGCTTGTTTTATAATTTCTACATGGTATCAGAGCTCAGGAAATCACAATAGTGAAGGAGAAGCTGAGTTTGTGACTGAATATTATTCGAATTTGCAAAAAGAATTTCTTGGTGCTATAGCTGATTCAGGATTGAAATGGCTTTCAATGGCTTGAGATTGGAGTATGCACTCGAGGGAAGCTCTAACTATATTTATTGGAAGGATAAGATGGATGCAGTACTTGAAGACAATGGCTTGAATTAATTCATTGAAAATGATGTTCCTAAACCCGCTATGACAGATGTTGCAAATCTTGATGCATGGCAAAAGAAAGTGGCGAAGGCGAGGAGGATCTTACTGGAGGGAGTATGAGACCACATTGTCTCAAGTCTCCATGGGAAAGCCACACCATATGCAATGTGGAAGGCTTTGAAAGATCTATTTCAGAGCAACAGTGACCATAGGAAATTGGCACTGAAAGATAAACTCAGGAAGATCAATATGAAGAAAGGCGACTCCATGCCAAAATATTTAACACAGTTTGTCCAATGTCGGGATGAGCTGGGGAAGAGTTCGCATTAATATCACTGATTATGATCTTGTGAGTTTAACTCTCCTAGGACTTCCCAAGAGTTGTCATAGTTATCAAGATTTTTTCAATGGAAGGGAAAAGCTACCAGATTGGGAATGACTTTGGTTGGATTTGGTGTTGGAGGAGTTCAGACGAAATACCAGAGATGGATCTTCATCTAAGAATTAAGATGAAGAATATTGTGCTTTGGTTTCCAAGGCGAAGAAAGGGAATAGGAATAAATTCCATTCCAAATCCGAGTCCAAATATGGTAAGAAGCACGACATGTCCAGGGTGAAGTGTTCTCACTGTCATGAGCATGGGAATTATGCTACTAATTTTCCACAAAAGAAGAAGAACAAGAAGGCTTCATGATCTGCAGCTGGTGAGGCTTTGGCCTCACAACTTGAGCTTGACTTCTCATTGATCGCATGCATGGTTTCAAGTGAATTTGGATCAGTGTGGTATTTGGATAGTGGTTCATCCTTTCACATGATGGGAGACAAGGAACTTTTCAGTAGCTTGGAGGAGAAGGATCTCCAAATGCATATCAAAATGCGTGATGATGGGCAGTACAGTGCTACCGGGATTGGTAGAATAACCTTCCAAAGACAATCAGGTAAACCCTTTCAATTAAAATATTTAATGCATCTACCAAGTTTGAAGAAAAATTTAGTCTCAGTTGCAATGTTGGAGGATAGAGGCTATGATGTTTTTTTAGTGAAGGAAAATATTTCTTGCGACACAAAACAACATGACAAGCCAATAAGATTGGGATTCGTGTTAAGTATCTCTACAAGTTGGATGTAGATGGTTGTGCAACATTCATGGGCAAGGCGGACAAAGTGGTGAGCCAGGATGAGGGTGAGTTATTGCACAGGATATTGGGCCATCTTCATCATGAGCCTTGAAAGTCATGCAGCACATTTCTACGGATCTTCCCAAGGGTACACTTGTGCAGTCAGACACATGCAAAGGATGTACTATGGGAAAATATGCAAAGGCCACCTTTCATAAGAAGGAGAACCGAGCCTCGGGGATCCTTGATAGAATTCACACAGACGTGTGTGGACCATTCTATGTTGCTTCAACAGAAAAACATAAGTATTATGTCATAATTTGTTGATGAATTTTCTCGTAAGTTTTGGATCTACTTCCTGCAGAAGAAAGATCAGACATTCTCAAAGTTTCTTGAGTTTAAAGCACTGGTGGAGAAAGACACGGGGAAGCAAGTTAAGGCTCTTAGGAGCGATAATGGTGGTGAGTACATCTCTAAAAAATTCAATAACTTCTGCAGCAAAGAATGAATTTGGAGAGAAAGGATAGCGCCTCATAACCCACAGCAAAATGGGGTCGCTAAAATAAAGAACAAAACTATTGTGGTTGCAGCAAGAGCGATGTTGCATGATCAGGGCCTACCGATGCATCTGTGGGCGGAGGCATGAAACACTGTGTTATTTGTGCAGAATCATTGTCCTCAGAGGATACTTGGCATGAGTACACCAGAAGAGGCTTTCACTGGTAAGAAACTTGATGTTTCACATTTTAAGATTTTGGCTCATCTTTTTATGTGCATGTGACCAAAGACGTCAGGAAGAAGTTGGAACCAACAACTGAGATTGGGATTTTTGTGGGGTACACTGGGGTAGTGTACCCTGAAACTCCCCACAACTATCGGGTGTATTTTCCAAACAACAGAATGACTTTTATGCGACATGATATAAAATTTGATGAGGATAAAGCCATGCAATTGTCCCTTGAGAGGGATCTAAATTTGCATGCAGAGGAGGAACTCTTGGTTCCGAAGGATGAGCCTCAAGATGTGGAGAAGACATATGCGGAGGATCATGGAGTGGAAAAAAACACTCATGCAGAGCCATCCATCAAAAATGGTAGAAGGCATACCACGAAATCTGATATATTGAGACTTGATGTTGTAGAGAATGTAGGAGTCCCTACTTCACAGTGCAGACAAAGACAGTCTCCAAACATGTTTACTAGATACATGGCTCCTATAAGAAAATGTATTGTGACTGAACCATCTTCCTTTCAGGAGACAGTGAAGCAACCTATTTAGGTTGATGCAATGGTGGAGGATTATGACTCCATTGTCAAGAACAGTGCATGGGAGATTGTCCCAAGACCTGTCGGAAAATCAGTGGTTGGATCTAGATGGATCTACAAGGTAAAGAAAGTTTTTAATGGGAGTGTGGAGAAATACAAGGCCATATTTGTGGCCCAGGGATTCTCACGGATTGAGGGGATCGATAATGATGAGACTTTTTCACCATTTGCAAGGTACTCTTCCATTAGATCCATTCTTGCACTCTCAGCGCAGATGGGTTGGCGCATTCATCAGATGGATGTGAAAAATGTGTTTCTCAATGGAGTCCTTGAGGAAGAAATGTACATAGAGCAGCTAGAACGTTTCTAAATCTTCAACAGTGAGTCTCATGTGTGTCAACTCAAGAAAGCATTGTATGGGCTGAAGCAAGCACCTCGTGCTTGGTACACTCGGATAAACAATTATTTCACCGGACTGGGCTTCACCAAAAGTGAATTTGATGCAAACCTGTACCAGATTATCGTTGAGGGTAAGCTATTGATTATTTTTCTTTATGTTGATGATCTAATTTTGATTGGTGATGAGCAGCTGATACACTCAAGCAAGGAGGATCTTGCAAGGGAGTTTGAAATGAAGGACATGGGACTCCTTCATTATTTCCTTGGTTTGGAAATATAGCAGTGGGATGGTGAAATTTAACACTGTTACCGATCAAATAGGTAACCTGACCTCAAAACGGGAACTCTAGCCCAAAAAGTCTCAAAAAACATGAAAAAACACCCCCCAAAAAAAAAGGTGTGTCTTCCAGAACGCACTTGGTTTTTTTTTAAGGTCAAATTTCAACATTTTATAAAGTTATGCTTAAAAAAAAATTGTTTGTTGAAAAAATGATTGAGAAAACACCCTCAAAACAAAACCAGTTGATGCTGGAATAACAAAAAAAAAAAAAAATTGTCATAATTTTGACACTTGTAACAATGGAATTAAAGACAACATATTAGGACATTTTTTAAAATCGTAAATTTCTAACATTTTTGATAGATGATGTTAAAGATAAACAAATACATGTCTGAAGGGCTTATCATTTCGAAAAATTTTCATCCATGTTGTTAAACATAAAATATCTTGACTTTAAACAACCCCAAAATTGTAATTATTGTCAACCATAACCTTAAAGATAAAATTTAGTAGCGCATAAAAACCTTAATGACAAGTTGTAAATCTAAAGTTTTTCAATCTTAAGTGTTCAACATACTTGAACAATGAA
This sequence comes from Pinus albicaulis, assembly GCA_034641835.2. Taxonomy (NCBI): domain Eukaryota; kingdom Viridiplantae; phylum Streptophyta; class Pinopsida; order Pinales; family Pinaceae; genus Pinus; species Pinus albicaulis. Next base: position 63,091,485 of record CM076575.1, on the reverse strand, counting down.
ATTATGGAGAAATTATAAGACTTAACAATTTAAAAAAATGAACAAGTAAATGAAAAATTGATCATTGAACAGAAACAAGTAAGAGTAATTTTAATTTTAAAGGATAAAAAACTTATCTTTTTTCAAATCTTAGCATAAGACAAATTTAAATATAATTTCAACCAAAACCTAAAAATCAAGCATCAAAACAAAGTGTTCTATTTCAATGATGCATATAATTATTAAAACTTTTAAAAGTATCTTATACCAAATGGTAACAATACATAATATCATGGTAATATCACTGCATAATCTAAAAATTCAACATTAGTTTCTATTTTCTATTTTACTTATAATTAAAATATCAACATTGGTACATTGAATATAACATAAATTATTTTTGTAATTCATTGTTACATTGTCGATATTCTAAAGAAGTGAATTCTTCATAATTAAAACATATAATCCAACAAACATAGAAATGTCTCAAAACTTCATGAAAAATGAAATGGAAGTCAAAAATTTTATTTCAAGTTACCATGCAAACATCAATTACATAAAAGTGTCTTAGATAGTTAATCAAAATCATCCATAGGTTCTGGCACACCATCATAATCTACATCTTCAGATGAATGGCTCGATGCAAATGAAGATGATCCATATTCTTCTCTTTCATCAACTAGTGCTCCATCTGAGTCAACATGCATGCCCACCATTTCAGAGTTCAAAAGTCTTGTAGATCTACGTCTACGTTCTGCAGAGTCCCATTTCAACAGTAATTGTTCTGGTAGCAATTTCTTCAAAATATTTATGGTCTGCAACCGAAGAGTTCCTCTCTTTGTCAAATTGAAGTCATACACAAGTATGTCAACATCCTCCAATTTTAAGACATTTGTGCGGCGACAATTTATATTTGTGCCCTTTCTTTTTCTCTTTCTGCCAATTCTTTTTTCCACTACCATCTCTGGCTTGTACACACCATTGAAAGGGTGGGTACTTGTGGCATACCAATGTACATCAACAACTGTAATCTCTTCATTTTCATTAATGACCTTTATAACCTTGGCAATTCAGAATGGATAGCCAAGTGGATCTTCATCTGCTAACACTGCTATCATGCAACCCTCCTTAAGATCCTGCACAGAACCCCTGTAAAGGTCTTCCATGGCTTCACGTTGTGCACGTGATCTTCTAGAACCAATATAGATTTCTCTTTCCTCTACCTGTGGGGAATTAATAATAACTTGAGGCTGTTGTTGTTCAACATTGTGTGTTTCCTGATGTTCATGTTCATTTGGCATATTTTGTGGCCAAAAAAAATGAGTCTTCAAAAGCGTATCCCCATTTATTGATCTTGAAATCATATCACTTTGATTACTGAAAAAAGACTCCCACCAAACTGAATCAGCAACATCGAAGTATTCATATGTATCTCTAATACATATTTTAATTTCCTCTAGACATTCAAAATAATTTATGTCTCTCTTCTGCCTTCGTGCATTATGGAGTTCAGAAACTGACTGTAATAACAATATCTTTGATGAAAACATTGGACGCTCTGGAATGAACTTCAAAAATGCTAAACCCGATGATGGTCCCCATTCTTCAATAGTTGAATACTTCTTGCCCCATATAAGTGTTATCCCATCAATTTTTTTGATACGAAATTGATGTTGGAAGCTAATGTCGTTAAGTTTTTCAATGCATTTCTCCTCACCATGCGATCCAAAAATAAACCTTTGCATGTCAATAGTTTCTTCCAACACATGAAAAATAGGCTCTGGAATGTACGATTTCTTAATACATTCAATTAATGATGGCAGGCTCCCAACACCTTTCCTCCTCAATGTTACTAAAAAACGACTGAACATTTGATCAATATGATCATGAGTATGCCCAACAAGAAGGAAACCAACCTTTATCTTTTTAAAAATCCCCAATTCAACGAGCATGTTTAGATACCCAAAAATAACTTGATTTTTGTTCTCACGACTTGTGTTGTCTAATTGTAAATACAAAACTTCAGGAAGAATCCCAGACCAATGAGTAACCACATCATGGATTATAGTTATGGTCCGATTTGCATCATTGTGAATATTTGGAGTTGTGAAGAAAACTCTTGGAAACATCTTCTCATTAAATACCATACAACCAACCAAGTGAAACTGAATGAAATTTTCCTCCTGTAATTTTTTTGGCGTGCAGAAAAAATGTGGAAGAAGTGTTTTCTTTTGGTCCATACCATCAATTATCAATCCTGGATATTTATTTGGATGATCATAACACTTCTTTCGATGTTTATACAACTTTTTTCTTTCACTTGTTTGTTGATTGCGATGGTCTTGAAGTTCTTTGACAACGGAATTTGTACATAAAATAAAAGAAACATATGAATAAATATATTTTCATAGTTGATAAGTATCAAATTTTAAAAAACAATGTTTTGAACACATGCCTCTTTCTGCCCCTTGACATTTATCTCTTTTTGCTTTAAGAGAAGCACATGTGCTGCAAATCCCCATCCTTGTCTTCTTAGGAATATGAACATTGTTGAATTCAGTTTTCCATATCCTTGTAAAATAAGAATATGTAATAAAATTACCAATTCCTTCAACAGCTTCTGCATAATCTTTGTATAACATGAATATTTCTCGTCTCGAGAAATTATCTGGAATATGTATTGTGTCTTTATTTGGAATACACTCTCCATGATTTGAAAAGAAGTCTTTCATCCATGTCTTAGTAGTATTTGCAAACGGCCCCACCTCCCGTTATAACGTGCTTCTGAATAATATGTGGGATCCTTTTCCAATCTATCCTGGATTCTTGACAAACGACAATTACCAATTGAATACAACATTTTGAACGCCTTTCTACAAAGCAATACATTCCCAATATGATAATCATAACCTGCTAGTGTAGATTGCATGCAACCCACTAAATATGAATTTTGCATGCTTTTATTCATTGACATATATTTTTTCCTTTTCTCCAAAGCAAAGTTGAAATCCATATTTTTCAAGCAATCCCTTTGACAACATTCACTTGAAATCAAATGAACAACAGAAATTTTTGTCGTGAGATATTTTGTCCTCGCCCTTGTATAACTGGAATGCTTTGGATTGATATGAAAAGGTCTACTCCTACTCCTAGTTGCAATATTTGCTTGCAACGGCTTCATCATTCCATCATCCTTTGTAAAAGTAGTTTCATCACCATTAGAAGGAATATTATCCCCACTATCATCATCCTCAACATAGTTAATAAATTCATCAACATCATTACAGCGTGGAAAATTTTCTTTACGATCATCAATTGAAGAAAACATTTCACAAGAATCATCGGCACTTTTCTAACCCTGACTCAAAAGAAATTATTCACAATCTTGACCCATGCTTTCAAATTCTTCCCTGTGAGGATTCAATTCTTCATCACCATGAGTGTCTTTGAAATGGTCACTTGGAGAAAATGCAATATTCAGATTTGTGCCTCTAAAATTATCATTTGCAAGAAACTCTTCATCCTCCCCTTCCTCAGTGGTGCTCTCATAATCCTTGGGATTAGGCATAAGTGGAAGCTTTGAATTTGTATTCACTAGAATTTCTTCATCCTGCCCCTCCCCTTCCTCACCGAAGCTCTCATAATCCTTAGGATTAGGAATAAGTGAATGCCTTGAATCTATATTTATTGGAAATTCTTCATCCCCCCCTTCATCAGTGGTTAAATTATAATCGTTATGATTAGGATGAAGTGAAAATTTTAGCTTTGGAAATTCATCCTCGTCTTCATCAATGGTGCTGGCATAATCCTTAGGATTAGGACGAAGTGGATATTTTGACGCTGCAAATTCTTAATTCCCCTCTTCCTCAGTGGTGCTGACATAATCCTTAGGATTAGGACGAAGTGCATATTTTGACTTTGCAAATTCTTCATTCCCCTCTTCATCTGTGGTGCTGACATAATCTTTAGGATTAAGACGAAGTGGAAATTTTGACTCTGGAATTTTTTCGTCCCCCTCTTCATCAGTGGTGCTTGCATAATCCTTAGAATTAGGACGGAGTGGAAATTTTGACGCTGTAAAATTTTTATTTCCCTCTTCATCAGTGGTGCTAGCATAATCCTTAGGATCGGGACGAAGTGGATGTTTTGACTCTGAAACATTATCATTCCCCTCTTCATCAGTGGTGCTCGCATAATCCTTACGATTAAGACGAATTTGATATTTTGACTCTGGAAATTTTACATCCCCCTTTTCATCAGTGGTGCTGGCATACTCCTCAGGATTAGGACAGAGTGGATATTTTGACTCTACAGATTCTTCATTCCCCTCTTCATTTGTTGTTCTCACATAATCCTTAAGATTAAGCTGAAGTGGATATTCTTCATATCCCTTTTCATCAATGGTGTCCTCATAATCCTTGGGATTAGGATGAAGTGAAACTATTGACTCTGGAATTTCTTCATCATGACCTTTACCATCATCAATTGAAGAAAACATTTCACAAGAATCATCGGCACTTTTGTAACCCTGACTCAAAAGAAATTATTCACCATCTTGACCCATGCTTTCAAATTCTTCCCTGGGAGGATCCAATTCTTCATCACCATGAGTGTCTTTGAAATGGTCACTTGGAGAAAATGCAATATTCAGATCTGTGCCTCTAAAATTATCATTTGCAAGAAACTCTTCATCCTCCCCTTCCTCAGTGGTGCTCTCATAATCCTTGGGATTAGGCATAAGTGGAAGCTTTGAATTTGTATTCACTAGAATTTCTTCATCCTGCCCCTCCCCTTCCTCACTGAAGCTCTCATAATCCTTAGGATTAGGAATAATTGAATTCCTTGAATCTATATTTATTGGAAATTCTTCATCCCCCCCTTCATCAGTGGTTAAATTATAATCGTTATGATTAGGATGAAGTGAAAATTTTAGCTTTGGAAATTCATCCCCGTCTTCATCAGTAGTGCTGGCATAATCCTTAAGATTAGGAGGAAGTGGATATTTTGACGCTGCAAATTCTTCATTCCCCTCTTCCTCAGTGGTGCTGACATAATCCTTAAGATTAGGACGAAGTGCATATTTTGACTTTGCAAATTCTTCATTCCCCTCTTCATCTGTGGTGTTGACATAATCTTTAGGATTAAGACGAAGTGGAAATTTTGACTCTGGAATTTTTTCGTCCCCCTCTTCATCAGTGGTGCTTGCATAATCCTTAGAATTAGGACGGAGTGGAAATTTTGACGCTGTAAAATTTTTACTTCCCTCTTCATCAGTGGTGCTGGCATAATCCTTAGGATTGGGACGAAGTGGATGTTTTGACTCTGAAACATTATCATTCCCCTCTTCATCAGTGGTGCTCGCATAATCCTTACGATTAGGACGAATTTTATATTTTGACTCTGGAAATTTTACATCCCCCTTTTCATCAGTGGTGCCGGGATACTCCTCAGGATTAGGACAGAGTGGATATTTTGACTCTACAGATTCTTCATTCCCCTCTTCATTTGTTGTTCTCACATAATCGTTAGGATTAAGCTGAAGTGGATATTCTTCATATCCCTCTTCATCAATGGTGTCCTCATAATCCTTGGGATTAGGATGAAGTGAAACTTTTGACTCTGGAATTTCTTCATCATGACCTTCATCACTATTGCTTTCATAATCCTTAGGATTAAGAGTAAGTGGTATAACTGGCGCTCGATTTACAGAAATTTCATTTTGCTGCACCTCATCAATTTTGTTCTCATCATCTTTAGGATAATGACCAAGTCGATTTTTTGACTCTCTATTCATGGTGAACGAACTCCTATTATATTCATCACTCTGAATAGAGTTGTTGTGTGACGAAGATGTTGATGTTTTAGAAAGAAAAACTTCGCTATCAAAATAAACCATGGCTTTCAACAAGAATAGGTTGAATGATACAAATTCCTCTCCCACTTACAATATATAGCTTAAAGACTGAAAATTTCCCTCCAAATTTTCCCTCCAAAAAAATTCGCGAAAAATTTTCCCTCCAAAATTTCCCTCCAAAAATTTTCGCGAAAAACTTTCCCTCCAAAATTTTCATTTCATATATTTGGTACAAATATTAATCAAAAAATGTATTTAACATTTTTTTTAATAAACTGTTTATGTTGAAATATTTTACCGATATTTATATTCAAAATATCTACAAAATATTTCTATCATGGATGCCTTCCAAACTAAAATAATGTTTTTATTTGAATGATTTAATATTGACTGGATGTAAGTATTAACTATAATATTACTATAATACCTACATTTAAATATTAACTATTTTAACTATAATGACTACATGTAAATATTTTAAATTTTAAATTTTAAAGTTACGTTATATTCATCTAAAATATATTTCAAAATTTATTAATAAACTGTTGGTCTTCAAATATTTCACCATACTTTCTATTTAAAATATCCACAAAATATTCCTTGCATGCATGTCTTCGAAACTAAAATAATCTTCTTATTTGAATGGTTTAAGATTGACTACATGTAAATATTTACAAAAATAACATGTAAATATTAATTATTTAAACTATAATTACCTACATGTACATATTTTAGATTTTAAAATTTAATCCCATGATTTTAAACATTGATTACATGTAAATATTAACTATGATAACTAAATGCAAATATTAACTATCTTATCTATAATATTAAATATAATTAACTACAGGTAACTATTTCATATTTTAATTTTTAATCTGAGATTATATTTGAATTATTCAACATTCAGTACATGTAAATATTAAATCAAATATTAATTATGATAACTACATGCAAATAATAAGTATTTTAACTATAGTATGAACTATAATAAACTAAATGTAAATATTTTAAATTTGAAATTTTAATCCCACATTCGTTAAACAGTAAACCAATCAGACAATATACGCTATTTAAAAGGAATGATTGTTTCTATTCATCACATCACATCAAGTTTTCTGGTATTTGTTAGAGCAAATTTCTCGAGGTGTTGCGTTGGCATTGGTAACTTCGTGGAGGCATTGCATTGGCATTGGAAGCGTTGTGTCGCTATTGGTAATTTTGTGGAGGTGTTGCATTGGCATTGGTAACTTCGTGAAGGCATTGCATTGGCATTGGAGGCATTGTGTTGCTATTCGTAATTTTGTGGAGGCACAAAGGCGTTAGTTTTCCCTTCTATTATGTCAATTTTAAAGACGATTTTGGGGAAAATCGTTTTTCATAGTTTTTTGTGTCCAAAAACTACTTTTTTAAGGTTTTTAGGTTCAAAAACCTTGATTTTTTTCTATTTTTTTAGTGAAGAAAATGCAAAAAAAAAAAACTAAATTTTTTAGGGTTTTAAGAACAAAAATTTAGATTTCTTTTCTTTTTTAAGACTTAAAGGTTCATTTAGACAGAAAAATCCATAAAACGACCATGCACATAAAAAAAAAAAAAAAAAGTAATATTATAACATTTTTATTTGTTTTTTTTTTATCATAAATATATCAGTGATTTCATTATTTAAATTTTTTTATTTTATATTCAATTTTATTTTATTTTTTTAATTTTAAATATTTGTTTTATTCTTTTTAATTTTAAATCTTTAATTTATTTTTTCATTATTGTTTTGTTATATATATATATATATATATTTTAATTGTATTGTGATATAGTTTTTTTTTTTTATTATTATATTGTTATATTAAAACAAATGTTATATATATATATATATATATATATATATATATATATATATATATATATATATATATATATATATGATGTTTAAAAACCAAACATTATTGTGATTTAATATTTTTATTTTTATTTTTTTGATATTTTTAACATTTTTTTTTATTAATAAATAATGTTTTAATAATTGTATTATATTATTAAAAAAAAAATATTAAATAAATAAAAATCGAAATTTAAAAAAAAAAAAAACAAAAACAAAATTTAAAAAAAAAAAAAAAACTTAAAAATTAAAAAATAAATAAATAAAAAATAAAAATAAAAATCGCGCGCGGCCCGTCCATTGGGAATCGTCCCTCGGCCAAGGGCGGGCCAGGAGGCGGGTTGGGCCGCCCCCGTGGCGCTCGCCAACGGCCTCTGGCGCTCAATCTAGAAAGATTGCTGGCGCCGGGTCAGGCCGCGCGCCACTGGGACTCGTGCCCTACTGGGGGGGGCCGAGAGGCGGGCTGGGTCGCCCCCGTGGCGCCACCCGGCAGGCCCCCGGTGCCCAACGGGCGGGCCGCGCACACCTATTGATTTAAAAAAAAAAAAAAAAAAAAATTAATTTTGTTTTTTAATTTTTTTTTTTTTTTTAACATCCTTTTTTTTTTTCTTAATAATTTTTTTAACAAAACATTTTATAATTTTGATTTTTTTTAAATTTTATTTTGTTCTTTATTTTTCTTTTGAATTTTTTTTTTAATAATTTGTTTTAATAAAACAATTAAAAATTCATAGAAACATTGTTTTATATATATATAAAATAAAAAATAAAAAATAAAATAAAATAAAATAAAAAATAAAAAAAATTGTTATATAATAGAATAAAAACATTGTTAAATAATAATTGTTAAAAATTTCAAAATATAACAAAAATATATATATATATATATCAAAAAAAAAAAAAATCATTAAACAACAATTATGTTTTGTTTTTAAACATTATATAATTTTAAAAAAAATACAATATAATAAATTTATAAAAAAAAAAAAAAAACATTTGTTTTAATATAACAATATAATAAATTAATTAAAAAAAACTATATAACAATACAATTAAAAGTGGTTCATTTCTACTTGCACGGAAAGAGGACCTCTGCGCGCTGCTGCCTCCAACTGCGATTCTCTGCGCGGCCTGTGGCTGGGCTCTGCCCTCTCGGCCGTTTCTGCCTCTGCCCCAGGTCCTCCTGACCTCTAGGCCTCTCGGTTCTGCTAGGCTCCCTTATTTCCACCTGCCCTGCTTCAAGATCTTGCTGAGCCTCTCGATCTCTTGTCAGATCTGCTTGGGTCTGCGCCCTTGGGGTTTCTGCTTGCAGGGACTATTTGGATTATCCTTCATCCCGGCCTTGAGATGCCTCGTTCCTTTGCTTGGTGCAGATCAGGTTTGATGTTTTGATCTTCTTGCCATGGAGGCCCAAGGCTCGCCCATCGGTCCCTCGCAAGCCGCTCTCCCGAAAGCTGAAGTAGCCTTCTCCTCTCTTCTTGCTTCGCTGCCCAAAAAGAAGAAATCTGAAGCTACTAAGTTCGTCAAAAGGCTCGACGATGTTCCGGAGGTAAACCTCCCTCCTGAGGGTCTGATCAAGGTCACTTTGTCCCTGGCAGATCGGGCCCTGGTGGGTCAATTCACGGGCCTTTGGCCCTCGCCAAGATCCACGGAAAACTGGGTCATTGAGAACTGGGTTCCGCTGATCAAAAATAAAGTCACCTCTTATTTTCTGGGTAGAGGCTTCTTTCTGGTCGAGTTCAACACCAAGGAGGATAAGGACCTGATCTTCAGGAATGGGCCCTATTTCATGGGACCTCAGGGCCTCTACCTTAACAAATGGACCCCCGATTTCGATCCGGCTGTGGATGTCCCAACGGTAGTCCCTGTCTGGGTTCGGCTCCCCAATCTACCAGTGCACTGTTGGAACTGGGAGTCCCTCAAGCACATTGGAGATACTCTGGGAAAATTCATTGACAGAGCAAACAACAATGATTAGTATGATTGCGCCCGAATCTGTGTCGAGGTGGACTTAGAGGTGGGGCTTCCGGAGGCCATTAAATTAAAGGTGGGCAGTTGGACGCATGTGCAAGTGCTGGACTATGAGCAACTCCCCTTCAAATGTCGCAAATGTCACATATATGGCCATTTTGCAAGAGGGTGCCCGAACAAAGGGGAAGTTGAGAAAGGAAAGGAAGAGGGTTGGAACCAGGTCAAGAGGCCAAAGACATCTCACAAGAAATCTGGGGTTCATGGACCCCAGCCTGCCTCCATCTAGAATGTTCCCCCGCCAAAAAGCCAAGAAAACAAGTATGAGGTCTTAAGCTCTGTTGAAGAGACTCCTCAGGAGGAAGATAGGCAAGATCAACCTTTAGAAAAAATGCCTTCAGCAGAAACAAGACCTGAAGAAAGCATCACGGCAAGAAACAAGGATAAGCAAACAGAAGCCTCCGAGGAGGAACATGACTCGGAGGAGTCTGAGGAGGATGGAGAAATAGGAGATACGCAGATATCGTTCAGAAGATCTGCAAGGGGCCGCAAATCTGCTAGAGAAAAGAGAGATCAGGAAACTTACAAAGACAAGCTTCAGGGTAGTCAGCCCACTCTGGAGAAACTTCTTGGCAAAAATCCGAAGATGGTAAAAACCAAGGGCAGGGTTCCAAGGGAGCCCATCATCATAAAAATAAATGATGAAGATTGTCTCCTGGAACTGTAGAGGAATGGGGAGCAAATTGAAAGAAGAAGCAACGAGAAGCCTTATAAGAAGAGAAGCTCCAGACATTCTTCTGATTCAAGAGACCAAAATGGAGGACAAGGAGTTTCTCCAAATCAGTAAAAAAATTTGGAAAGGTAGCAGCGGACATGCAGTTTCAGCATGGGGAGCATCTGGGGGACTGGGCTCCCTTTGGAACCCTCTCAAGTTCAGATTGGTCACCGTGCTGCACAACACCCACTGGCTGTTTTTGAAGCTCCAGCCTTTGGACTCGAGGGTGGCAGTCAATCTTTTCAATGTCTATGTTCCAACAAATATAGGGGAGAAAAGGGAGTGATGGGACTCCATCAGACATCTGTCGGAGTCAGAAAATTTGGAAAACATCATTGTTGCAGGTGATCTTAACCTCACCTTGCGCATGGAGGAAAAGTGAGGAGGCACAATCGTAAGGGAATGGGTGGAAGACCTCATGCGGGATTGGGATCTGCTTGACATCCCTCCAGCAAATGGTAAGTATACCTAGTCTAATAAAAGAATAGGTCCTAGTCACATTGCTGCTAGACTTGATAGATGTTTGGTTCAGAGTTCCTTTTTTTTGATGGGCTTAGATTTCAGATTGCATATCCTCCCATGCAGTGTTTCTGACCATAAGCCCATCTTGCTTGAGATGATGGGCCACAAAGATCTTGGCCCCATCCCCTTCAGATTCAACCCTCTTTGGGTCAAAGAACCTAAGTTCCTAAACTTGGTTCATGACTGCTGGAAACTACCAGTGAAAGGTTCCCCTTTCTTCATTTGGGAAGAAAAACTTAGAAGACTGAAAACGGTGCTTAAATCTTGGGCCAAAGCTCTTCCCTCTCCCACAAAAGAGAGAAAGCAGGCTCAAGATTGTTATAGAATCATTTCTCACCTTCATATGATTCATGATTGCTTTTATGGCTTTGGGCACCCATTCCTACAGACTTGGACAAAATTCACTAAAAAACAGTGTTAAATTCCCCATACACGGTTATGCCCAGACTTTTTCGCGTGTATACGCGAGTCCACATGTACTTTCCCGCGTATGCTATTAAAATCATTAAAAAATATATAAAAAATCCCTATTTTTGGGCTGGGTTGATGGTTACTCTGGTAGTGCAACCACCCCAGCACGTGGCCAACTGTTTCCTACTGTTGAAACTACTTTGAGGGAGTATAAAAGCCCCTCATGTGCATGGCCTAAGGGAGAGAGAGAATTTATTGATATTATACTCTATTGGTATTCCCTATCCAAGTCTGAATTCCCGTGCCTCTTGCACTTCCCAGTTCATTACAGGAAACTCTTGTTTCCTGGAGATGCTCATCTCTTTATATGTCATCTCGTATGCACCAGTTCGGAAGGAATCTTAGCAAGGCAAGGGTGGGACGGATCCGGACGACGGTCTGCTCGAAGATCGTGGAAGGATTCAGGTGATCTCTCCACTTGTTATTTCTGTACATGCTATTTATAATACAGAAGAACCATCTTGTTCCCGAAATATACGTGTTAGTGTCCGCTTGCATATATGAGAATATTGTTATTTAAGCATTCATTATGGTTTATCTAATGTTTCATATGGATTTCACTAACATTTAGAGTAGATATATGTTGTACAACCAGTTCTTCGTTCTTGTTTCTTCTTGTCTTTCAGGTTAAGAAGGAAGAAGGGTTGCTGGGGGTTTTAACCCCGCAGGATCTGCTTCAACCGTAGGACCTATGGGTAACTTCCTCGATCTACTCTATTTAGTTTTTCATGAACATGTATGGTTGTGTGAGTCCTTCTTAAGTAGCATGCCCTGATCTGTGGAGGTTTAAGCCCAACAAACCTCTAGGGTGATTTTCCCTGAAACAGAACTGGCGACTCCGCTGGGGATCGCATTCTTGTGATTCCCCTGTTGGGTGGTTTCAGTTGTTTGATAGGTTTCCAACAGTTTTAACTTCTATTTGCAATCCAATTTACTCTTTCTCAGTCAGACTGAAGTCTTGGTTACTTATCCAGGCTTGATCCTTTTTTTTTTTCATTATTTACCTTTATATACGCGCTTTTTTCTGCACACAGTCGCGTATACACGCAATTTTGTCTAAAGGGACTCGCGTATACGCATGTTTCCTTTAGCACAGTCGCGTATGCACGCTTGTTTCTAAACTGTGAAGTAGCGTATACCTAGGCAGATTTTGAAATTTTGGATTCTTTGGCTTTTTAGTCCTTTCTGTCTGTGGAGACCTGTTCCTGCAGTGTCTTTGTACCCTCTGGATTGTGAAGAAAGTGGTCTTTGGTCTTTTCTCTCTTTCGTTTGATTGAAAACTAGTATTTTTGGCAAAGTGTTGTTTCTTGTGCTAGCACTTCTAGTTTGAGTACCAAGATCCTTTTCTGGGCATTCTTGGTTGTTCTGCTTCATCAGAACAGAGAGCTCCTGCTCATTTACTCTTTCCTATCTTTGTGTTTTGATTGGCACTATGATTTTTGCCCATTTCTTGATTGGTTTTCTTGAGTTCAGTTGGCTAGGTCTTGTTGCAGCTTTTGAAGAGTCTTTCTTGGTTCTTTGGAGTTTTTGTTTGCGGCAAGGTTGCACTATTCTTCTAGGCTGAGTGGCTGAGTTTTTGTTAAGCCCCTATATTAATAGTGTGGTCCCTTATTATGTTAGTCTAACCCCACTTATTGTTATTAGTGTACCCCTGTAACCCCCATATTGTTATGATTGTGCCCTTGCATTATTATTGTTAGGTCGGCTAGGATTACATTGTGGCCCCACTAGGATTATATTGTGCCCCCATGGACTCCTATATATAGAAGGAGGTTTTGTTCATTTGTATCATCCAAGAATTGTTCATTCATGTAATGTATTGGAGGTTTCCCCCTCGAAGTGGCTCATTTCTAAGGCGTGAATATCTCTTTTCTTCTCTCTTTGGAGCTGGTTACACAACATTTGGTATCAGAGGTTTGGGATTCTAGGGTTTCGCTGCTCCAAACAGGTCATCGTGGCATTTTCGCTATAACTTTTTTTCTACGAAGTCTCAGAAGCTGAAATTTTTAGGGTGCGAAGAAAACATCTTGAGGAAGCCTGTGTAAAAATTTCAGATTTTGGTTCGCAATATTTGAGGAGATATCATCTGTGGAAGTTAGGTATTTTTTTCAGGCTCCTAAACAGGTCATCGTGGCATTTGCGCTATAAAATTTTTTCTACGAAGGTTCAGAATCTGAAATTCATATGGTGCAAAGCGGAAATCCTGAGGAAATTTTTCAAAAAATTTCAGAACTTGGTTCGCAATATTTTTGGAAATATGATCTGTGGAAGGTAGTGCTTTTTCAGGCTCCTGAATTGCATCTCAAAGAGGTGATCGTGGGAAAACTTCAATAACTCTCTCTCTGGGCATTGGATTGAAGTGCCGTAAAAAGTGGTCGCAAGTACACAGACTGAAGTTTCTTCGCTATCAATTTCAGAGACAAAGGACAAAACAGTGACACGTGGCAAGTCGTACAAGTTCGCTCTACTAAACCAGTCCAGAATTAGGTCATTGTGGGAGATTGGACACAACTTTGTCTTGGAGAATCAAAATCAGGTCAGACCTGTGGCATTTGAAAGAAGCTTCAGAGGGCTACTACAGGGTTTAATTTCAGATATCTAAGATTTTCAATTACAGAGATAATTTAATTTCAATATTGATCTCCTAAAAGCTACTAAAAGGTGTGTATTGTTTTTCCGAATTGCATAAGTATTGTTTGAAGAATCAAGTGGAATTGATTCCAAGGGAATATTGAAGAATTTTTATCAGTAATGGGTTCTATTATGCATCCAAAAAATAATTCCATACCCATTAAGCCCTCAGAAAGCTATACTATGACGCATGAAGAGGAAGAATTGCAGTATGAGATATCAAAATTACGGTACCAAGTGCAACAAATTTCGATCTTACGAAGAGCAACCGAAGATGACATAGATGGTTTAAAAGTAGAAATGGAGGCTAAGTTGGATGGTTTGAAGGATAAAATAATAGCTAATATGGATGATAAATTAGTGGAAGATCACATCGAGCATCAACAACAAGTTCTCCAACTCTCAAAGGATAACCTAACTTTGGTGCAAAAACAAATGATACAACCGGAAGATCAACATCACATCAAAAGAAGTTTTGAAGGAGTCACAGAAACAAGAACGCGACAAGTACAATCAATTTCAGATTTTCTCAGCAAGTGGAAGAACTTTCCTGTAGAAGATTCCACATGGGAGGATGAGAATTTTATACAGAAGCATCAAGAAATAATCAAGCGTTGAGGACAACACTTGTTTGAAGGAGAGGGGCATGTTAAGCCCTATATGAATAGTGTGGTCCCTTATTATGTTAGTCTAACCCCACTTATTGTTATTAGTGTACCCCTGTAACCCCCATATTGTTATTATTGTGCCCTTGCATTATTATTGTTAGGTCGGCTAGGATTACATTGTGGCCCCACTAGGATTATATTATGCCCCCATGGACTCCTATATATAGAAGGAGGTTTTGTTCATTTGTATCATCCAAGAATTGTTCATTCATGTAATGTATTGGAGGTTGCCCCCTCGAAGTGGCTCATTTCTAAGGCGTGAATATCTCTTTTCTTCTCTCTTTGGAGCTGGTTACACAACAGTTTTCTTGTCTTCTTTTGCTCGTATTGATCTTGCTACTAGTTAGCCCTATAATATTTGGAGCATTTTTGAAGTTTTTGCTTGAAATTCAGTGTTGTTTGGCTTGAAATTTTATAGTTTTACTTGGTATTTTCGAACTCTTTTATAAAACACAAAAGCTCAAAAAACATTTTGCTTTGTTGTTTGCTTTTGTTTTTGCATTTTTGTTTTCGTTTCTTTGTGTCTTTTGAAGCTTGGTTGAGGTTTCTTGCCTTTGGATTTTGGCTTGATAATTGGAAAGGAGTTGTTATAGATTTCTTCCTCTTGTTTTTAAGCGTTTTTTGGTGTCTTCATATTAAGAGTTCTTGATTTTGGGAACTAGCTTTCTGGACAACCAAAAAAGAGATAAAACTGAAGGACTTTTTGGAAATTTCACTCTGCTTTAGGAGATTTTGCATCTTAGGATTTCCATGCTTGTAGTGATTTGCATCAGGTGCATTTAAACATTTAGTCATTTTCATAGTTTTTGTGAGTGTGAGTTTGCTATCTGAAAAGAAAAAAATACAATTTTTAATCTCGTAGAACCCGTGTAGAAGTTTCTTTTCATCGAAAGACAATAACTGCATTTGCATGTAGTTTGGTTTTTAATAATTTCTTTCTGCGTCAAAACATCATAAGTTTCATTTCCGCATCCCTGTGACTTAACATAACAACCCATTAAAATAAGCGATATAATTTAAAATCAACTAGCAAGTTTTCTAAGTGTCATAAACCAACTAGCTAGGTTGTAGGGCCTTGGATTAGGTGAGTGGATATTTAACTCTCCAAGGCCGCTCAAACAAAACATAGAAGTTGATTAATTGAGCGAAATCCAACTCCGTTATGTGGACCGGGAAAGCTCTCCTCCAGAGAGTCAAGCGCGAGGGGAAGTGAAGGCTGAGAAGAGGGATAACCCCTCTCTGATTAGCTGAATCTGACCTCAAGACCATTCCGCCTGGCTTCTGACACGGATTGGTGCCCATAGTTGCCACTCCTAGGTTCCACACAGGTGATCACTGCGGGGGGGAATACCCGTGGTACCTGAGGCAGACGTCGCATCACTTTCAGCAGTACTTCTGGGGGGTACCCTTGCGAAGCTTGGGTGCTTGAGACGGCAAAGGCTGTTGTTAGGAGGTTGACGTAACTATTTCTGATACCTTCGCTAGTAGGCCTAGGCCGTAATTATCCCAGACTGCTTTCGGGAGGTCCTATATTTCGCTTTCCTGTATTTTGGTGTCCGGTCCTCATCACCCGGAGCGGAAATACTTGGAGGTTGTTTGCTTGATTGTATCTCAGGGATTTTTATTTTAGTGAGTGCTCTTTGCTCCTAGCTTGCCTAGCTTTTCACTTTTTGAGTCTAATTTAAAATCTATAAAAGTGGCTGATCAAGCGCCTCGTCGATCGAGGAGAATCCGGGGGTTATCTTCCGAGAGTCCAGAGCCTTCTTCGAGAAGGCGTAGGAGTGATTTAGCAGGTGGTTACCACCCTGTGGCGTCTGACGCAGTGGAGAGAGATCCTCCACAAGGGTCTGAAGGTTTCATAGCTGATTCTGGTGTCGGTTCCGAGAGGAGCGTTTCGCTCACCTCGCGAGTTTTATTTCCTCAGGAAGAAGATTTTCAAATTGAAGAAGTACCTGAACCTCCTGTGTCAGGTCCATCTCCTCTTCCTCCTGATTATCCGTTCGTTGTTCAATACATCGGACCTGAGTCAGAGAGACCGGAAGATCTTCCATATCATTCATACCTTTCGATGGCCACGACTGGGAACGCGGCTTCTTCCGTGAGTGCTGCAGGCATTCATACTCCTGCTTCTGTTGAAGGAGGAGGCACTATTGCTTTATCTTCGATTGCTTCTAGTACTGCTATGTTTGGCTCTGGTTTCACCTAAGCACATGCTTCTCATTCTGGTCCCTTCTGTTCAGGGATGCCCACTAGTGGGAATCCCTCTTTTTCCTTTTCCGCTGCTGCAGCTAGATCTACACCCATGTCTTCCATGGCTAGTGGATCAGCTTCTTCTCAGGGGTTCCCCTTCAGAACTGGACACATTCCTAGTTCGAATCCTTCTTTAGGGTCCTTTCAGTTTACTTCTCAGACCCAGAGTTTCAACCCTTGGTCTGGGGGGCAAAGTTCGACTACTTTTACAGGGTGGAACCCTGTGTTCACTACAGCGGGGGCAGGGAATCAGTTTTACGTTGGTCACCAAGGGAATACTTATTTCCCTTCGTCGAGTGCTTATCAGACCTTTTCTCCTCTTTCTAATGCCTGGAACCCCTATCAGGGGCTCTCCTCTTCATTTCATACTTCAGCGGGGGGAACTGGTCTAGGCTTTGGTAACTCTGCGTTGGGAGGAGGTTCTTCTCCTTTTTCTACGAGTCCTTTTTGGCAACCTGGTGCCTCATCAAAACCAGGGTATTCTTTTCAGAATGTTGGGAATCCATCCCATCAAGGATGGAATCCTCAGGCTCCGCCTCGCTTACCTTTTCTGGCAACATTAAACTTGTCAGATTTGTCGAAGTTGACTAATGATCTGATTCGTTATAGTCCGGGGTGGCCTCCAGTTCCCACCAAACTTCCTTCAGACATTCCAAAGTTTGAAGGTAAGAATGGAGAAGACCCGGCTGACCACATTACCACTTTCCATTTATGGTGTTCTTCGAACTCCCTGATCAATGATTCAATTAGGTTAAGATTATTTCAACGCACCCTAACTGGAAACGCTACCAAATGGTATATTGGGCTAACTGGGGGCAGTTTTGCTACATTTGGAGAACTGGCTGTTACATTTCTGAACCATTTTCAGTTGTCTGTCCGGTATGATGCTGGGACTGAACTCCTAGCTAATTTTAAGCAGGACGACGCAACCCACATTTCTGATCACATTCAGGAATGGAGGAGAAGGAAGAGGCTGATTAAAGCTCATATTCCAAGTGAATTCCTTTTGGAATGGTTTCTCAAATCCCTGCAGTCAGATATTTCGAAAGATGTATCCCTATCCGGGGTATTTTCCGAGGAGCAGGCTATTTTTAGGGCCCAGTAGCTAGAGTTGATATATTCTCAGTCTGGGGTCCTTCACAAGTATTTGCCCAATGCTCCTCGCTCCAAATTAGATTTGTCGAAAACTAAGCCTGGTCCTCATGGCGACGGACTGATTGGATCAATCAATAGTGGTGCAGCCAGCCTGCTTACTCAACTGCAGCAGTTGTCTTTGCAATCTGCTCCTTCTGTTCAGGTTGTGCCTGCTGAGTCATCACCTTCACAGTCTTTGTCCATAAATTTTGTCCAAGCTTCTGATCCCAAAGGAAATCAACAATCCGATGGGAAGAATAAGGGACGAAATAACAAGAAGAAGGGAAAGAACGGGAAGGGTAATGCAAATAAAACCAACGAGCATGTTGGTGAGGGTCCAAAAGAGAAAAAGAAAGTGAATTTTCCATGCAAGCTATGTGCTGGAGACCATCTTACACACCTTTGCCCTAAAATTCAGGATGCACAGCGCTTGTTAGCCCAGCAGGGTTCTTCTAGTTCCCAGGCTATGTTAACAAACCCTTTTCCCCAAGGGCAACAATTAGTTGTTGGCGCGAACCAAAATCCTGGGGCTTCCTCTGGGGGCACCTAGGAAGGGGAAATTCCATCGAACATTTTCATGATGAGTGCTCACGCGGATATCTCTACGAGATCCCGTGATTATGGCGAAGAAGAGTCTTCGAAAGCTAATGATACTCCTGATGCTACTGAGCTGCTTCACATTACAAAGCCTACTATTGAGTCTATGCCTCGGATGCCCAAAGCATCTTCTAAGCGATCAACGATTAATCCGAATGCTAGGGCTGCCCAGAACTACTCGATTGTGGAAGATCTGGCGCAGAGTCCTTGTGCTATGTCAGCTTTAGAGGTACTCCAGTCTTGTCCGGCTCAGCACAGTGCTTTGCTCACTGCCATTGGGGCTATTGATCCAAAAAATTCTCTTCTAATTACTTTTGATATGACTAATTTTAAGAAGAGACTTCCTCATCACATGGCTTTTCATATTAAATCATCGTACCGGAAGTGTAACATCTTTCGGACGGTTGTCGATGAGGGTGCTTCCACATGCGTGATGTCTCTCGCATGCTGGAAGACACTTGGATCTCCCAAAGCTGTTCCATCTACCACTCTTCTGACTGCGTTCGATGGTCATTCTCACAGACCCCATGGTATTGTCCTAGCTTTGCCCATCTGTGTTGGGGGCAAAACTGTCAATATAGAGGTTGAGGTAGTGGATGCAAGCTTGGACTACAACCTTCTATTGGGGAGAAACTGGATTTATGAGATGGATGCCATTGCATCCTCATTATTTCGCATTATATGTTTCCCCCACGAAGGGAGGATTGTTACAGTGGATCAACTAGACTGTCCTCCTGTAGACCCGAATGCGTCTACTGACTCATCCATTCCTAAGTTGGATAATTCTAAGGTGCCTATTGAGAATTTAGGAGTTGGAATGTATTCTTCCTTGATGGGTACTTTCAATATTCCTCCTCCTACGGTTCATATTAATGTTATTTCATCCTCTAAGGCTCCTCTTCGAAGAGAGTTCTTCAGAACTCATTATTTTTCGGACCCTTGGACCTTACCTTCCCCTACTGCCACATTAGCGAAAGGTCAAGTGGGTGGAATGGCATTTCCTATTTCTGCAGCTGAGATTGCCTACCAGTCTGTTGTTGACTCTGCAAAATCCATTCCAGCTCCTCTTTCACCGGAAGAGTTGGATGGAGATGTGGCTCCGGCTTGGACACTTAGTTCTTCTTCTACCCAGGATTGCCTTGATACCACTCTTCCATCTGAAGAGGCCATCCTGGAAGCCATGACTGGTATAGATAGACCGTGGGATGACTTGCATCATCGGTCTTACTTTTTACCTGACTTGAGCAAAGTGGAAACAAGTTTTCCAAGTCCTCAGTCTCCTGGTCCTGTTCACCCAGTCTTGAACCCTTTAGCACCAACACAGGTTTAAGCTGAAGGGAACATGGCTGTGATTTCTCTTACTATCCCGGTGAACATTTCCAGGGATCCCAATATTATCGAGAATGTCTTCATTGGAGCTTAATGTTCCCATGAAGAGATTCAAATTTACACCGAGCTCTTTAAAGAGTATCGGGATGTATTCGCTTGGTCTTATGAGGAAATTCCTGGTATAGACCCATCTATTGTCCAGCATGAGATCAAGACGTATGAAAACGCTAAGCCGGTGAGGCAAAAACTTTGTCCGGTCAATCCTAGGAAGGCAGCTGCTATCAAAGCTGAAGTTGAGAAGCTTCTTAAGGCGAGATTCATTTTCCCTATTCCTTTGACTGAATGGGTTTCAAATCCCATTCCCATAGATAAAAAGCAAGGAACGATTCGAGTGTGCATTGATTTCAGAGACCTAAATAAAGCATGTCCTAAAGATAATTACCCCACACCATTTATCGATCAGATCATTGACGAGTGTGCCGGTAATGAGATTTTCTCCTTCATGGACGATTTCTCCGATATAATCAAATTACTATCCGTCCTGAAGATCAACATAAGACTGCCTTTATTTGTCCCTGGGTTACTTTTGCATACAAGAAGATGCCTTTTGGTCTTAAAAATGCTGGGGCTACCTTTCAGCGGGCCATGTCATATGCCTTCCACGACATCAAAAAGATCATCGAGGCATACTTGGATGATTTAGCTGCTCATTCTCGAAAGAGGATGGATCATCCTGGTCACCTCTGGAAAATATTTGAAAGATGTCGTTTCTATAAGATTAGATTGAATCCAAACAAGTGCGTTTTCGCGGTTACATCCGGCCGGTTATTGGGATTCATTGTGTCTAGGGAAGGGATTAGGGTAGATGCCTTCAAGGTTGAGGCAATACTTCGGTTGCCTCCCCCGTCCTCTATCCGTCAGCTTCAAAGTCTACAAGGAAAGTCTAATTTTCTTCGGAGATTTATCGTAAATTATGTTGAAGTTACAAAGGGATTTATGAGATTGTTGAAGAAGGGAGTTCCATTTCTTTGGGATGACTTCGCTCAACGCTCGTTCGATGCTTTGAAAAAAGCATTGACCTCTGCTCATTTATTAAGTCCACCTGATTATAGCAGGGATTTCCTTTTGTATCTGGCAGCAGCAGAATCTACCATCGGTATGGTTCTGGTTCAGGAGGATGATGCTCTTGTAGAGCATGTTATTTACTACCTTAGTCAAGGCTTGGTAGGACCTGAACTCCAGTACACTCCGGTAGAAAAGTTAGCTTTAGCAGCAGTTCATGCTGTGCAGCGACTCCGGCATTACATTATTCTTCGCAAAACTTATGTTTTGGAAGCAGCCAATCCATTTCAGTTTGTCCTCAGTAGGCGAGTGATTGGGGGAAAATACAATAGATGGATTGTGATTTTACAGGAATTTGATCTTGAGTTTATGTCTGCCAAGTCCAAGAAATCATTGGTTTTCGTGGAATTGATCTCTGAGTTGCCCTGTGGGGAAGAGATGATCTATGATGAATCCTTTCTGGATGAACATTTGTTTCTTATCTCTTCACAGGATCCTTGGTATGGAAATATCATTTTATATCTCCAGACTGCGAAGTTTCCCTCTACTTTTTCGAAAGATGAGCGTCGTAAGTTGCGTCACTTGGCCAAGAATTATTTGATTATTGGTGATGCTTTATACCGTCGAGGGGTTGATTCAATCCTAAGACGCTGCTTAACTCTCGAAGAAGCTGAGGCTGTGCTGAATGATTCCCACAGTGGAGCTTTTGGGGGTCATTTATCTGGGCTTGCTACAGCCCAAAAAATCTTGCGTGCTAGGTACTTTTGGCCCTCGATTTTCAAGGATTGTATCGAATCGGTCAAAAAGTGTCATCCCTGTCAAGTCTATACTCGAAAAATGCGCGCTCATCCAGCTCCCCTTTTTCCAGTCATTACTGTCGGTCCCTTTACAAAGTGGGGTATTGATTATACTACTTGTAACCTGCCTTCGGCTAAAGGTCACAAGTACATTATTGTAGCAGTAGACTACTTTACGAAATGGGTCGAGGCTATGCCTACTTTTGGGAATGAGGGTGAGACTGCAGCTCTTTTCCTTTTCAACCAGGTTATCGCTCGTTTTGGTATTCCTAGAGAGATTGTCACTGATCATGGTAGTCATTTTCATAATAGTATGATGGCTGAGTTGGCTCTCAAATTGGGTTTCCGGCAGGAGCATTCATCTCCATATTATCCTCAAGCCAATGGGAAAGTGGAAGCCATGAATAAATCCTTGAAGACAATTCTTCAAAGGACAATTGATAAAGCTAGATCCAACTGGCATATTATGCTATATCCCACACTTTGGGCATACAGGACGTCAGTGAAAACTGCAACTGGCTTTACTCTGTTTCAGCTAGTGCACGGGGTGGAATCCGTATTTCCCATTGAATGCGAGATTCCTTCTCTTAAGTTAGCTGTTGAACTTCTTCCTGACACTTATAGTCTTGAAGAACGACTCCTTCATCTGGAACATCTCGATGAGTAGCGTCGTGATGCCGCCACGATGAATGAAGTGCATAAAAACCGAGTCAAAGTTCAGTACGATAAGGCGGTCAAACCCAGGGTTTTTTCGGAAGGTGACCTTGTTTTGGTCTATGCCCAAGACAAAGATGCCTTGGGGGCAGGAAATTTTAAGTCTATGTGGTATGGCCCCTTTATCGTTAAAAAATTCCTTAAGAAAGGAGCGTATACCTTGGTTGATTTCGAAGGGAACGAGTTGCCGGAGCCCCGAAATGGGCTCTATTTGAAGAAGTATTATGCCTAGGCTTTGGCCTGGCATGTTGCTTTTGTATATAGTAGTTTTGTTTTGTACATATCTGGTTGATTTTCGATCTTTGATGAGATGATGATGTTTTTGATCTGCTTTGGCAGGTTGTGTTGGATGTCATGAGTCATTTTGGTTTCGCCGATGGTGCTAGTAGACACACCCGGAACTTAGCTTCTGCGGCTTGGGTGCTTCATTATCCTTTTGGTCAGCTGTTAGTATCAAGAGGGGTCTGCATTGGTCCTGCTTCCAATAATATAGCAGATTACACTGCAGTTGTTTATCTACTCTCGGAGGCAATATCTTTGGGTGTTGATTCGTTGGTAGTTTTCTTGGACTCTCAGCTGGTGGTGTCGCAGTTGAACAATACTTATCGGGTTCGTGACCCATTTTTATTATGGTTGTTCTTGAGGGTACGTTTGTTACAAAGATCATTTCAATTTTTAACTTTCATTCATATTCCTCGAGCTGACAATTGGTTAGCAGACTCATTAGCTAATCAAGCAATCGATTGGCATATTAATCATTCCATACAATAAAATTTAATCATCAAAAACATCATACATTTTGATACATTTATCACATCACATCAAATATCGCTGTATATATATCATCAGAGTGTTCAAAAACTTTACAAAAATTTGGATCCATAAGGTCATACAAAACTTGGGCTTATGCCCAATCATGTTCAGTGTCAAAAAAAAATATACAGTCATCTAATACATAATATCTGTCTACTCCTGAGGTCCCTGCCCAGAATTCGTGTTCCTATAGAACGTGACCGCGGTGGCAACTCGGCGGAATAATCGTACCCAGTCTCGGGGCACTCCTACCACCCGTCTCTGGATGGCTTCCGGCGGGTCTTCCATGGCAGCCATAAGTATTTGGTGGGTTAACCCCTCCAAGTTCCTCTGCACAGCCTGGAGAGTCCTGTCTGAATCCACTGTATCTGCTTCGCCCCTGCGACGCTTGTGGCGCGGGAAACCCTCAGGTTGCACTCGTCCAATATTTGTATCATGATCATGTTTATATTGTCAGTCATTATGAATCCAATCAAAAACATGTTTATTTTTATTTTTTCATACATATTTGAAAAATCCAAAAAAATTATATAAGTCAAAAAAATTTTGCAAACTATGCTCATTTGCGTCCTGGACGCCTGATGTAGGGAGGCAGATCCTGCCACTCTGCCAATGGTGAAAAGGAGGATTTTCGTGTGAAAATCCTGTAAATCTTTAATCACAATCTGAGTTCCAACTTTCTTGGAACCCTCTACGCAATACACGTGGACATAATCTTCCACGGTTAGCCCTCCCAGGGGCTTCCCATGCAAGTCTACTGGTTCACCCCTCCGGGAGAGTCCAATGATAAAGTATATGTCTTCCACTTCAATGCGTACTGGCATCTGATCTATCATAAAGAAATCCTCTTCTAGTTCCCAGTAATTGACGAATATTTCTAGCAACCGAACATTGCTTTTCATATTTGGCATTTTGAAAAATGTGAACAATCCGCAATTCCGAAGAATATTTTGCGATGCTCGATCTTGCATGACCTCTTGATCAATTGCGCTGTGTTCATGCTCTCTCCATGAGATTGTCATCCTGTCAAAATTCAATAAATCATGCATTAGCCACGCATTTTTTGATTCGAACCTGCGCATACGTGACTTTTTCTATGCACAGTCGCGTGTATACGCGACTTTCCCATTACAAACCCGCGTATGCGCAAGTTCGTGTTTTTTAGCAAGGGTTTTAATGGTGAAATTCACTAAATTTTAATTTCTAAACGGACAAAATTATTTGCAAAGATGATTGAGGAGCCTACCTGACAAATTCGGTGCGATTCGACGGTCAGTTGTTCCTGATTTGACGAAAGAAGTTTTTTGCTCCAGAGGACTTTTTTCCAAATCAGCAATGTAATAATGAACCAAATATGAGGTAATTTGTCTATTTATGCCTAAAAAGTTGAAAATTTTCGCAAAAATTTGTTATGCTCATTTTTTCGATCTATCTTAAGCTGCATAACCTGGATGCTTGGAAGTGCCCAGTTTGGTATGTTTTCAGGTACATTTTGACGAATTTGAGATTTTTCCCATTTTTGACCCATGATTACCGACTCGTCACGGTAGGTATATGATCTTCACTGGCATATAGGTTAGGGAAATCACTTTCCGCTGCATCTTGCATACTAGCCTCCATACTGATCACTTGCCATAGGGTCGATCCCATCAAGTCATGACTATTACACCCATTTCACTCGCCGATTATTTAATCATGACTTGGTGGTAGAGCCTTCCTTTACATGGGCTTCCTAGTTAGTTCCTCGCTATCACTTGTTGCCCATGCTGCGTTTTATGTAGGCTCGGGATTCCTCTTTAGTCCCGCCATGACTTATGTGTTGAAGCTTCATTCTTCTTCTTCCTCACTACCATTTTTTCTGGCTTTTACCCTAGAGGCTCCCTGGTGTAGTTAAGTTGTATTACTGCATTGCATATTGGCTACTTGTTTATCCTGGCCTTTAGCCGGCTTCATTTGGACTCAGTGTTTAAGCCAACTTTTGACCTTGACTATTTGTACAAGTTAACCATTGCATGCACTTAGCTATCGTGACTTGACACCCTTTTACCCATGGATGGAACGTTCCTTTGTGTATCGCTTACCAGTTTCCGCCACCTTGCATTGAGCATAGGATTGTTCCAATCCCAGGAACTAGTGCATCTGATTCTTTGATACTCATTCTATCCATTGTACCATAGCATTCTTTTATTCTTTTTCAGGCTTATTATATGAAAAAGACAAAAAAATCACATATAACAAAAAGAGCGGGAACGGGATGTATCTTCGTTGTTTTGATGGCAGTACAGAGTTAGTTTGTCGCCCTTGAACAAAGCACGTTTACTTATATATATTTCCTACATTTGGGATGGTTTTAGTTTTGACCTAGGTTCATCCTTTACCTTGTTTCACTTTTCAGTCCTCCCCCGGTTGGTTATCTCTTCCAATCATATGGAGAGTTTTGTTCTGCCTCCTGCATAACAGACTTATACAGTGTCACTTTTTACTGCCATGGTCATCACGAGTTGTGCTTTTGTTCAAGGGAAGTCTAACCAGAGTCGGCCATTCTGCGGTGTCTCTTGACTCATTATTCAGTCGGCCTTCCCGGTCTTGTCAGTATCTTGTTCTATCACATCAGATGTTTTGGTCTTCTGCTCGTGCTGGTTTGAGAAGGTCCCCATTGACTTCTTGTCGGCGGGTTTGTCTCTTATCGACTACGACACATTGCTCTGAGAGCAAACCTAGAGCCGCACCCTGGCCCTATTTCCATCATTGATAGGTGACCTTGTGCTCAGCATTTGATCATCATTATGGGTCTTTGACTGAGTGGTTTCCCCTTTGTTCGACGTCAGCATACATTATCACACTTGGTATTCGTGCAATACCTTGATTTCCATTTGACTCTATCGGTGGATTTCTCGTGTCTGTGTCAGCTTTCATTATTGGTTGGTTTAGAGGGTTTCTTCCGTGCGCTAGCTTCATCTTGTGCATGTCGAAAACGTACTTCGGTTTTGGTTCCATCACTCTACTTCGTCTGATTCCTTCCAAATCTTGGCTTGCAGGTTACACTCATGCTGGATTGATGTGGGATGCCTTAATGCCTTCCTTCCAGCAGATATTTTCCCATCGACTCCAACTCATTGCTCTGGGAATAAGGTCTAGAGTCTTTTTGTCAGTACCTTAGGGTTTGCAGTAATCAGTGGCAGACTCTTCGCTATCGACAGTGGGGATTCATCATTGCCTCCTGATTGGTAGATTCTTTCAAGTGTCCGACTTCAACTCATTCATTCGCACTTGTTAGATTGTACTGGGGCACCTTGACACTCATTTTCATTATTGGTGGGTTGTCTCGCGTTGGTTAATGGTATACATCATTGACCGGTAATCCAACGATTTCTCACATGGTCGACTTCAGCTCATTTATTCCCATTGTGTAGAATTGTGCCATAGTGATCGGTGAAGACCTCGGGTTGCATCAGCATTTTTCGGTTCACTTTTGACAGTCCTTCATTTTCTGCCAGTGATGTCGTCCACCTTTATATGTTGCAGTTCAGTATAGCAGCATCCTATATGTTGGCTCCCGAGTTGCGTGATAGTACCGTTTGTTCCACCCCTTATGATTTGGTACTTGGAGATTCAGTTACTTATTTGATCAGACATCCAGTTGCAACATCTTTGATCAGCTTTCTATATGTGATACTTGGACATTGATTCAGACTTATACTTCCGGGCCATGCTCAGATGATTCATTATGTAATTTCAGTTCAGTTATACTTGTATACATGTTGGATCTATTCAGTACTTTCTATATGATGTATTTTTGACTAAGCATGGGTATGCCCGCCTCAGCATGAGTTGACTCTCTATTTTCTTTCATTGGTTTTTGGCAGGCTGAAATCTGGTGAAGTCCTCTCTTGTCCTTGCGAAGTTCTTTCTATGTGCATAATACATTTCGGCCATCATGTACCCTTTATGACCTCATATATTAGGGGGCATCTGTTATAGCATCATTTCTCACCTTCACATGATTCATGATTTCTTTTATGGCTTTGGGCACCCATTCCTACAGACTTGGACAAAATTCACTAAAAAAAAGTGTTAAATTCCCCATATGCGGTTATGCCTAGACTTTTCCGCGTGTATACGTGAGTCCACATGTACTTTCCCGCATATGCCATTAAAATCATTAAAAAATATATAAAAAATCCCTATTTTCGGGCTGGGTTGATGGTTACTCTGGTAGTTCAACCACCCCAGCACGTGGCCAACTGTTTCCAACTGTTGAAACTACTTTGAGGGAGTATAAAAGCCCCTCATGTGCATGGCCTAAGGGAGAGAGATAAATTATTGATATTATACTCTATTGGTATTCCCTATCCAAGTCTAAATTCCCGTGCCTTTTGCACTTCCCAGTTCATTACAGGAAACCCTTGTTTCCTGGAGATGCTCATCTCTTTATATGTCATCTCGTATGCACCAGTTCGGAAGGAATCTTAGCGAGGCAAGGGTGGGATGGATCCGGACGATGGTCTGCTCGAAGATCGTGGAAGGATTCAGGTGATCTCTCCACTCGTTATTTCTGTACATGCTATTTATAATACAGAAGTACCATCTTGTTCCCGAAATATACGTGTTAGTGTCTGCTTGCATATATGAGAATATTGTTATTTAAGCATTCATTATGGTTTATCCAATGTTTCATATGGATTTCACTAACATTTAGAGTAGATATATGCTATACAACCATTTCTTCGTGTTTTTTTCTTCTTTTCTTTCAGGTTAAGAAGGAAGAAGGGTTGCTGGGGGTTTGAACCCCGCGGGATCTGCTTCAACCATAGGACCTACGGGTAACTTCATCAAACTACTCTATTTAGTTTTTCATGAACATGTATGGTTGTGTGAATCCTTCTTAAGTAGCATGCCCTGCTCTGTGGAGGTTTAAGCCCAACAAACCTCTAGGGTGATTTTCCCTGAAACAATTCATATTGTTACTAAACAGATTCAACATTCAAAAAATTTATGGTCCGATCTAATATACAAGACCTTATCATAAAAACAAATCAAAGTTAAAAGTTCAAATCGCAATCGGAGAATCGGAGATAACCTTTAAAAGAAATTTCATATGCCCATTTCAAATCTTCCGATGCGATTAGTCCAATCAGAAAATTTCAATCGCTAAGAGTTTAAAACAGTTAATTATAACTTCCGATGCGATGCGGTCAATCGCAATCGATTAATCGGGACAGTCTTCAAGAAACTCTTTACGCTTAGTTGAAATTCCCCGATCTGATGTGCATTTGATAATAAACGCTTTTAAAAGAAAAATCGAACATTTGGTAGACCCCACCATTAGAGATCGGAAAGATCTGCAATCGCAATCGATCAATCGGGATAAACGTATTGAGATCTTCATTTTCCATTCGAAAAATTCTGATGCGATTCATCTATTTTCATACGAAGATTTTTAGAATGAGTGAATATATTAATATATCACAAGCGCCAAATCTTTATTGGTACGAAGGCATTCAATAACGAATCAAATGAATATGGTTTATGATTTGGTTTTAAATACTTAAGTGTGACCCAAAAGGAGCATTTACGCAATATACGAAACAAATAAATGAAAACCATAAGTTCATAAATCATTTCGTTTGAGTGGCTTGTTGATCACGACTGAGAGTTTATTGTCTTGCAGAGCCAAAGAACACCAAGTTCTTTCATTCACAGACAAAGGGAAGCGGTAGCAGACGCAGAAATGTCAAAGAGAGGAAGAAGAAACAAGACTGCTCTACCAGTGAAGTTTGCCGAAACTCCTACGGTCTCAAAAGAAAAGCCCATAAAGCTAAGGCTAGTCACAGATACATCATGCCCAGGTCTTGGGAAAATGACATGGGACACAGTCTACAACCTATTGGAAAAAGAAGACCCCAAGGTCACAGTGGAGAAGGCATCAGTTCCAGACGAGGATAGCTCGGATTCTGACTCTGACATTAATGAAATAACACTTGCAAATTCATTTCTGCATCGAATTGCAGCCAGAGCGAGCATCATGCCTTACTATGATGTAGTTCGATGGGTTATTGACAGTGTAAAGATACAAGATAGAACGTTTTTTTCAGCATCTGGAGTGCCTTTCGGCTCGTTTAAAGCAGAAGACTTGAAAGCAATGTACCACCTTCCAGACCCACAGAAGGTGTATAACAAGGAATTTATCAAAGATTTTTCTGATAATAACAAAGTCCAATCTGACCCTATCAAAGATTGGAGGAAAAACCCAGAGAAGCACCGAAATGAAGCATCCGGTATGTATTCTGTAGATTCCCTTCTCCCTCCATATTGCTATGCAGCTGCCATGATGTGTAGGTTATTTGGCAATGATAATTCAGCTAGGTTTTCTATACAAATGGTCCCATTAATCCTAGCTGCTGTGAATTCCGACATTATGGATTGGGCTGTTATTCTTTCTGATAGAATGGCCAATAGGATACTTGAATATAGACAAGAAAAAACCGCTGGAAATTCTACTCCTTTTTTTTCTTTTGTGCCTACATTCTTGATGCTCTTTGTTTCAATTCCGAATTTCCCTTATTTGGATGGAAATGGACTCCCAAAGACCCTCTTCCAATCCATATTTATCATAAATTGCTTTGGAAGATTCATTTCCAAGCTAATGTATATAGAATCTGTCATGGTTTCCTCATCCCGGTTTTCCAAACCATTTTCAATCGCTTTCCTCCTAGGTTTTCTCATAAAGCTAAGGCCGACCTATCTGCAATCGGAGATTGGTTTGGGGAAGAAAAATTTACATACATCAGGGTTTTTGGTAGTATAGTGGAGCCACATGTTCTTCCGCTTTTTGTTCCAGACAAACTTCTCGCTCAAGAAGTTTCCTATCAATTGACAGTAGAAGGTATATCTAGGTCTTTGAACAACAGTAAGAAGAGAATGTGGCCTCAATTCCCACTCAATTGTGGTCATTTCACTCTAAATGATTTCAAGCATGTAGAAAAGGAAGTCTCCAAGATAAGAGGTTGTAAATTTGCAACCATTCCTGGAAGACAATATGATCCAAAAAAGATAGCATTTGATGTCACTGCTTCAGTTTCAATTGCTCGTTTTGAGCATGAACCAGATCTGTTTGATGATTTGTTTGTTTCATTAGATAATTTTCCTCCAATTTTTGACTTGGTCAAGTCTAAATTTCAACAGGAGGAAATAAATAAATTTCTCTTATTTAGAAGCCAGAGATTGTTGAGAGTTCCTCTGGACCAGCTGAGAACTCAAATCCAAAAATCAGAGATAGAAGGTGCATTCGGCCAAACGCCAGTAGAAACATCTACCAGCAAAATCATTACACAATCGGCTGTCAACCAGCCGACTGTACATACTAAAAAAGTGGTCACTATTGACAAACCTGATGTCCCAAAGGTAAATACTGATGATAAATCCAGTCCAAAATTTGGCCAGAAGTCCACTGCTCAAATGACAGACAAATGCACAAATATCAATGATGATGTGCATAATCAAAAGGAGGGATCGGATGACAAAAGCACTGAGCAGAGCATAGATAAAGAAAAAGGAAAAGAAATAACTAAGGAGATTATGGTTTCCACTAATCTTGATGTTTCTTCTCAGCTATTAAAACAATATGATCAGTTTGCTCAACAGCTTGGATTGCAGGATAAAGATGAAGAACAAATAGAGCAGGATGTTGAAATAATTCCTGAACATCCTACAGGGCATATTGTATTAAAAGGTGAGGAGATCCCTCCTTTGGATGTATTTTACAGCCCTAAACATAAGGTTGTTGTCAAAAGACAAAGAAAGAAAAGAAAAACAGAACAGGGCATATTTTCTACCCCATCAGAGGAATTTATGAATATTGTTTATAAGAACAATGAAATGAATCCATTTGAAGACCTCACGAAATTGTCCCAGTATACAGGAGCTTATAGTGCTGCAACAGTGGATACAGTTGTAGAAGTTTCTCAACTAATAACTCAGAAAGATCTTCACATAGCTTCACTGGAAGAACAAGCTAAGGAGAATCAGCAACTGATCAGCCAATTGCAACAACAACTACAGGATCAAACATTCAGGTCTAAAGAATTGGAGAAACAGCTTGCCGAAGAGAAGAAGAAGGTTGATGAAAAGCTTTTAGGCAAACAAAAGCAGCTAAATGAAGAAATTTCTAAGTTACAGAGTCTGTTACAAAATGAGGAAAATGCAAAAATGATTCAAGAAAATGAATTTCAAGCAACTTTGGATAAGTTTAAAGATTACCCAAAGTTAAATGAATTCAAATCAGAAGCCCTTGAGGCTAATAAACTATTGACTCAGCAGTTAATTGAATTTTGCTCAAAGCTGTCACAAGCAGAACCTTTATGTGATATTACTTCATCTTTGATCCAAAATATCATAACTCTTAGACAAGAAATAGATGATGCCGATGAAAAGATTTCCGAGTTTCTCAAGTGGCAGGATACAGAAAAAGGAAAAGAAGCAAATCTTCCTAGGATAGAGGAAAAACACAAAGAAATCTTGTTTACAGAATGGGAACATCAACTAATGAAAGCTGAGAGAGAAATATCCAGGGCCAGAAATATGATGAATAATATCACGCAACTCATAAATGACAGCTTATACTCAATTAATCTCATTTCAGACTGTGTTCCTGGCAGTTTGCCAAAAATAAAAGAAACTGAAGACAAGTGGAGAGAAGAAATGGAAAGGAAAAGTCAACAAATCGGCAAACTTCAAACGATATCCTGGGATAGTATGTGGACTCATTTGATCAAGCCAAACAATCAACATACAGCTATCAAACTTCTATCAAACGCTGTCGATTGTCTAATTCCAGAATTTTCTGATGCCACCTATGCTGGACAGTTGCATTCTGAGATGAGTCATCCACCAAGACTCCGAGATATGTTGGACATTTGCAACTTGGCTTCATCAAGCGAGGGAGAAAAACAATGAATCAGTTTCATTCAAGATAGCATTTTAGTTTTAATTTGATAGATTGTAGCAGTAGTATTAGGATTTTGTTATGTAATTTATTATTTAAATCCCTCTCATGCATTTAGAGAGGGATCGGAAGTTGTAATATTTTTGGGATTTGGAGCTAACATTTCTGTTCTTCATTCCTTATTATATTTATATGAAATATCACATCTGGTGATTTTTGTGCTCAAAATTATCTTTGAAGTGTTGCATTTTTGTGCCTTTGGATTTAATTTTACATCGGAGTTACTATATCAGAGTATCACATTTCGTTTGATAGTCTGCAAGATGAATGAGGTATTTTTATCTGTTCACTGTTGATTTTCTCTGTTATATGGTATTCATTTGAAGAATTTGCTATCATTTATATATTTGATTTTCATAATATTTCCTTTTATATTATCATTTCTGAGTATAATTGGAATGTTATCATTTATAGGCATATATGAATGGTATATAATGATGAATGCAATATGCTAATATAACTCTGTTTAATTTATTAGACAGAGTTATCTTTATTTGTTTCTACACATTTCAATTTAACTAATAATACATTTCCATGGTTATTATTAGATTGAAACAATCCTAAGTTGTATTCACATATAATCACCCGGGTTAAAATTAGAATTTCTTTATCAGTATTTAGTTTAGATTAGATAGTTTTATTTTCTGTTAATTTAGTCCCATTTTCAACCCATCCAATTCAATCCACTTAGTTATAAGGAAACTGGTCCTTTAAATCCAGTCGGAGCCACCATCCCAAACGGAAAAGGAGCTGTCTTAAGGTCCCGACCGGGTGGTTTTCCCCCAATGTTTGAAGCAGATATTTTCTAGGCTTCAATATTTTTGGCGCTAGAAGGAGGGCCTTCAACTGTGAATGGCAAGCAAACCCAAATCTACAAACCATTCTAAGAGTAATTCTCCCTCCACATCACCTCATACTTCCCAATTGCCTGCTGATTCCTCAGCATCCAAGCAAGAAGAAGAGGTATCCACTATCACTGCTCAAACCCACCATACTTCAGAAAAATTAAGTCTTGAATCTCCTGAAGTTCAGTCTCTCATCCATAAACTTCAGAGCTTCTCGATTTCACCACAGAAATCTGAGTTATCTCAAAGCAATGAGACTTCGCAATTCAATCTACCTCACCCTCTTACTAGACTTCAGAGTGAAAAGCTCGGTATTGAACCTACTGAATTCCCTTTACCTAAAAGGAAAAGGGCAAAGAAAAATACTGAAGATTCTGACAGTGAAGCACTTTCATCCACATCCTCCATCTCATCTTCCCCAGTGCGAAGTCAACCATCCACTCCCTCATTACATATTGTTGTTCATCAGGAATTTGGAACTTCAACATCTCAACCTGCTCACTCCTCAATATCAATTCCTTCCCAGACATCTGGAATTTCAACAACAGTATCATCCACCACTGGTATTACAATGGCAGATCCATGGACCAGACCTGGTGCAGTCAATATGCCCGCACCATTACATGCATTGCCAGATGCTCCTGAAAAATGGCTACCCAAGTTTAA
Source organism: Pinus albicaulis (assembly GCA_034641835.2). Taxonomy (NCBI): domain Eukaryota; kingdom Viridiplantae; phylum Streptophyta; class Pinopsida; order Pinales; family Pinaceae; genus Pinus; species Pinus albicaulis. The sequence goes on along the minus strand of CM076575.1, from coordinate 63,057,530 downwards.
TCCAGAAAATGGAACCCAAGCTGAGGAACATATCAATAACTTCATGTTAGCAGTTAATTTGAAGGGAGTAACTGAGCAAGATGTCGTTGTTAGGCTTTTTCCTTATACATTGCAAGGATCAGCAGGATCCTGGTATTTTTCCCTGCCTTCTGATTCTATTACCAGTTGGGACATTTGCCAAGAAGAGTTTCTCACTAAGTATGGAGACGATAGATCTTTAGCTACACTAATAAATGATCTCTCCAATCTTAGGATAGAGCATAGGGAACCCATTAAAGAATTTAATGCTCGTTTCAATAAACTTTTGAATAAAATCCCAACGACTTCCAAACCAAGTGAACAAATCAGAAGTGAGTGGTATATTACTGCCCTACCTGCCAATATAGCTATTTTTGTAGACGGGGCCGCAAAACCAACACTTGCTGAAAACATGAAAGAAGCACTTGCTGTGGAAAAACGTATTAATGCTCTAGAAAAGAAAGCGGCTCTTGAGGAAAGAAAAACCAAAAAAGTTTCATTCAAAGAAGACTCAAAGAAGAAAATCTCGAAAGATCCATATGATATGGAAGGCCTCCAAAAGGTCCTCAAGACTATGTCAAATGAAATGATTGAAATTAAGAAACAAGTAGCTGAAACTTCAACCAAAAGGCCCTTTAAGAATTATAAGAAAACCGAATCAAAACCACCAAATATCGTATCTTATGCAGATTCAGATCAAGAAGAGGAAGAAGAGGAAACAATCTCATTAGCTGATAATGAAGAGGAAATTGTTGAATGCCATGGCATGTGGGATTTCATACTGCCCAACTCCGATACAGATAATGATGAAGAAGCTTTACCTGTCTCTACTAGGAGTAAAGGTACTTCCGAACCTGTTCAGACAACTTCAAAGAAACGGAGTGCAGGTGCTGCTACAACAAAAGAAAAAGTACCTACAAAGAAATCACCTGCAGCAGTCCCCCAAAACCCACCTTCAACTTCAAGTACTCCTCCAACATCCAAAACATTAGTAGTATCCGATTCAATGGATTACAATATTGTTGATGATATGAAGAAAACCAAGGCAAACATTACTATGTTTGAACTTAGTAAATTAAAACATCAGCAGAAATTGCTTCTCAAAGAATTGAATGCTGTTCCCTGTTCACCTCTTCCCAGTGCTAAAGCTGCAAATGATTCTGTTCAACCACCTTCTGGTATGATAGAAGCTACTGATTCAGTCCTGATTGGGGATAGATCAAATTCTCACACTCCACCCTTCCTTTTGACTTTTGAGATCTACAACAAAAACCTACACAATTGTTTGATTGACTCAGGGGCATCATCCAATATAATGCCAGCTTTAGTTTGTTCCAAACTGAACATAGAACCCCAAAAGTCTTCCATACATATTGTACAATTAGACAGAAGCAAGGTCCAGGTTTTAGGAGAGATTAACTCTGTAACTATCAGGTTAGCAGCTGATCCACGGGTAGTTCAACGAATTGATATCTTAATAGCTGATATACCTGAATTTTATGGGTTGATTTTGAGTAGAGATTGGTCTGAAAAACTCCACGGGTATATTTCTACCGATTGGTCTCACATGTGGTTACCTTATAGGGGAAAGCCAAATCAAATAAAAATCAATCGAGAGAAACACATGACTCATACTGTGACAGATTTTGAACAAGAAAATCAACCAATTGCATTTAATAACAACATCTTGGGAAATTATTCATCAGAGTCATTTTTTGGAAATCTCACTGCCCAACCATCCCCTTTCTCAGTAAATAGTTTAACATCACAGATTGAAAACTATTCACAAACTGATAGGTCAAGATGTTTTAGTGATACTGGGGAAACTGTAAATAATATTGTTAATACTTCTTTATTTTGGTCTTTATATTTTGACGGCTCTAAATCTAACGAAGGTTCAGGAGCAGGGTGTATCTTGGTTAGCCCGCAAGGTGAAAAAACAATGTTGTCCTATAGATTAGAATTTGAATGCACAAACAATACAGCCGAGTATGAAGCTTTAGTCCAAGGTCTGTATAAAGCAATTGGCCTCAAAGTGCAATATTTGAAAGTATTCGGCGATTCTGAAATTATTGTCAAGCAGGTGAGAAATACAATTCATTGTCTTTCAAATCACCTCAAACATTATCAATCACTGGTACAAGAACTCACCACACACTTTTCTGCATTCAATATTTCTTCTATCCCTAGGTCTCAAAATTCAGCAGCAGACTTGCTAGCCAATGTTGCCTCCAGACTCATACCCTCCGAAGATTACAGCCTAGATAGATTTTCAATAGAATTACTTTTTCGACCATCTGTCCCAGACAATGTCACAAATTGGAGAGTTTTTTACCATGATCAAGATATCTTAAATTTCATGACTTCAGAGAAATCATATGATGATCAAATTATTGATGAAGAAGATCACGATTTACAAATTGCTTCAAAAGATAATGAAAATCCCATTCCGAAATCTGTTGTTAGATTGGAGGACTTATATGATATTAAAGACATATTCAAGAAAGTCACTAATACCAAGCTTCAAAGTTCTACTTTGAAATTTGAATTAGTGAATCTTGGTTCTGATTCAAAACCTCAAAATGTTAATTTAGGACTTAATTTAACATCAGAGGAAATGGATGCCTTCATTAAACTATTGAACAAATACAAAAATGTTTTCGCTTGGAATTATGATGATTTAAAAACATATGATACTTCAGTTATTCAGCACACAATTCCAATGCTTCCCGATATTAAACCTGTTCAACAGAAGCTAAGGAAAGTTCATCCAAATCTTGAAGATCAAATCAAATCAGAACTTAATAAACTTTTGAAAGCCAACATAATTTTTCCTGTCAGGCATTCTAATTGGGTTTCCAATATGGTACCTGTAAGGAAGAAAAATGGTGATATAAGAATCTGTATTGATTTTAGAAATTTAAACAAGGCATGTTTGAAAGACAATTTCCCATTGCCAACCATGGAACAGATACTTCAAAAAGTAGCTGGTTCTGAACTTATGTCCTTTCTTGATGGATTTTCGGGTTATAATCAAGTCTTAGTTCATCCAGATGACAGATTGAAAACAACTTTCAGAACAAAATGGGGAACTTATGCTTATCAAAAAATGCCTTTCGGATTAATAAATGCAGGAGCAACTTTCCAAAGAGCCATGGACATAGCATTTAAAGGTCAGATCAATAAATCAGTTGTTGTTTATCTCGATGATATAACAGTATTCTCAAAAAAGAGAACCAATCATCTACATGATCTAAAACAAATATTTGAAAGATGTAGAAGGTTTGGTATTTCCTTAAATCCAAAAAAATCTTTCTTTGCTTTGGATGAAGGAAAACTTTTAGGATTTTTTGTGTCAAAAGATGGTATCTACATTGATCCAGACAGAGTTAAAGAGATCTCTGATATTTCTTTACCTCATAACAAAAAATCCATGCAATCATTTCTTGGACAGATCAATTTTGTAAAAAGATTCATTCCTGATTTTTCTTTAATTGTTTTACCTATGCAAAATATGATCCAGAAGAATTCAGTATTCAAATGGGGGTATAAAGAAAAAGAAGCCTTTGAGGTAATCAAACAGGCAATCATTAATGCACCAGCATTAAGTACTCCGGATTTTTCTAGAGATTTTATTTTGTATACTTTAGCCACAGAGACATCTTATGCAGCTGTTTTAACACAACTCAATGATCAGAAAATTGAAGCACCAATTTCTTTCTTTAGTTCAAATCTGCAAGGAGCTGAACTGAATTATTCCGATGTTGAAAAACAAGCCTTTGTTGTGTTCAAATCAATCAAGCATTTCAGACCTTTTCTCTTAAAAACTCATACAAAAATCATTGTCCCATTCTCTGCAGTGAGGCAATTATTAATTCAGAGAGAAGTAGGAGAAAAACGAGCTAACTGGGTAACAACCTTACAAGAATATGATGTTGATATTAAACCAGCTAAGATTGTTAGAGGACAAGGTTTTTGCAGATTATTAGCAGGAGCTCATAACATACCAGAGAATGATCATTCAAATCAAGATATTCAAGTAAATCAGATAAGTGTTACAGATTCTGAGTCTCAGTATTCTGATCTCATCTATTACTTGAAAAATGGGTATGCTCCTTCTGATCTCAGTTATAAGAAAAAACGTGCTTTAAGATTAAAATCTGTTAAATATGAGATCATTGATAATGTGTTATTTAGAAGAAATTATGATTCAATTTTGTTGAGATGTCTTGAAAAGACTGAGGCTGAAAAGGTTTTGCAGGAGTTGCATGATGGACCAGCAGGAGGTCATTTTGGAGGTGATACCACAACTCACAAAATAATTCATGCTGGCTATTATTGGCCTACCCTTTTTAAAGATACACATGAATATGTAAGAAAGTGCAGAATCTGCCAAACTGCAAGTGGAAGACAAAGGAAACCAGCTTTTCCTTTACAACCAGTAAATATTGAGCAACCATTTGAACAATGGGGACTTGACATTATTGGTGAGATAGTACCTCATTCTTCCAAGCAGCATAAGTACATTCTTACTGCAACCGATTATTTTACAAAATGGGTAGAGGCAATCCCTTTGAAGGTAGCCAATTCTGATGCAATTATTGATTTCATAGATCAATTTATCATAACCCGGTTTGGTGTACCTCAAGCTCTTGTCTTTGATAATGCATCTTATTTTTCAGGAAACAGTTTAATAGAATTTGCAGTTAAAAGAGGTTTTAAACTCAAATATTCAACAAATTATTACCCACAAGGTAATGGGTTAGCTGAATCCACCAATAAAAATCTCATCAAGATTATTAAAAGGACTATCGATCAAAATCAAAAGAATTGGCATAAATCTTTAATCTTTGCATTATGGGCTGATCGTATTACAGAGAAAGCTTCAATCGGAACTTCACCTTTTAATTTAGTTTATAGAAAAGAAGCTGTGATACCATCAAATTTAACTCTTCCATCATTAGCCCTAGTACAATTTATTGAAGAAAATCCTTCTTCATCCGTTCAATTGAGGTATGATCAAATCCTTAAACTAGAAGAAGAAAGAGATAAAGCTAGAATTGTTCATGAAAAACATCAACAGCTTGTGAAATCTTCTTTTGATGCAAGTTCTACTGGCTCAAAAATTTTATCGATTGGTGATTTTGTTCTAAAATGGGATAAGGCACATGAAGAAAAAGGTAAACATACCAAATTTCAAAAGATGTGGCTTGGACCATTTCAGATCGTTGAAAAGATAGGCTCAAATACATTCATGCTCCAAGATCTAACAAGTAAGAGAGAATCTCTTCCTGTAAATGGGCTTATCTTAAAGAAATTCTTCTCATAAGAAGGTAACCCCTTCTTAAATTGTACATATTCCTTTTTGCAAAGTCTTTTATTGTTTTTATAAATAAAGGTTGTTAATAAGTCTCTAATTGACTGTTTACTTGATAGAAAAATTCTTAAGAAAAATATTATAAATATTTATTTTAGTGTAAATAAGAATTTTTAGAGAAATGGTTATATTCTCTTGATAGTTTTAAATAAGATGTTAAACTTTGAAAGATTACACCAATTATTTGCATAATCTTTTTGGAAAAACTTGAGGAAAATGTAAATCATTACAAGTTTATTAAGCAGAGAGAAGTTATCTATAAAAGTAAAGATTATTCAAGTCTTGGTACTCAAAAAACTCAGAAAATTGTCATCCATTGATTCTTAAGGATAAGACTAGTTCACCCCATTCATTTAGGTTGTGATTTTTTAGAATATAATTCTAAGAAATTATTGAAAAAATTCTTTTAAGAGATAAGAGGTCTCATCATGATCCGACTTACCATATTCATAAGAAATAATAAAACTGACATTACCAATACTGCATATCAAAACAGGGTAATGGCTTATTAATATAAGACAAGGGGTCTCATCACGAGCCAGCTTGTTCAGTTTAATTATAACTATTGAATGGCATTGTTAACAACTGGCTACCAAACCGGAACAATGGCTCTTAAAAAGAAATAAAAAAATAAATAAAAGACAAAAACATGAGATAACATGTCTTATGAATTTATCTTTTAAAAAGTCATAATCTTAGTTGAATGGGACAATGAATAGTTAATGGTTAAAAGGTAACCCTGTCGAGACTATGAACGTTTGCGGGCAGTAGAGGCAATACCTATGACAATAGAGTATATTATCAAAACCAAGCTTGAAGAAATCCACTTACTTCATTATTAATACCAATCAAAGCTTAAGATAACTCACAATGTTTTTATTCTCAAGAAACTAGAAAGAAATTGTTAATAATTTTTATTCTTTTTCATAAGTTAGATTTTATTTTTGATTATCCTAGGATAATTTTTATTTACCTTTAAAAATCTTTACTTACTTAAAATATAGTATTCATTCTATTTTTCAGAGATAACTAGTTCTTTCAAGTGAATCGCCAATTGTTGTACTATACAACAACCCTCCCTTTTTCTAAATTTTAGAAATAAAATTTAGAAATAGGGTCCCTTTCTTTTTAGAAATAAAACACTTAGAAATAAAATTCATTGTTTTGGAAAATTTCATATTGTTACTAAACAGATTCAACATTCAAAAAATTTATGGTCCGATCTAATATACAAGGCCTTATCATAAAAAAAAATCAAAGTTAAAAGTTCAAATCGCAATCGGAGAATCGGAGATAACCTTTAAAAGAAATTTCATATGCCCATTTCAAATCTTCCGATGCGATTAGTCCAATCGGAAAATTTCAATCGCTAAGAGTTTAAAACAGTTAATTATAACTTCCGATGCGAAGCGGTCAATCGCAATCGATTAATTGGGACAGTCTTCAAAAAAAACTCTTTACGCTTAGTTGAAATTCCCCGATCCGATGTGCATTTGATAATAAACGCTTTTAAAAGAAAAATCGAACATTTGTTTAAAATATATGGTAGACCCCACCATTAGAGATCGGAAAGATCTGCAATCGCAATCGATCAATCGGGATAAACGTATTGTGATCTTCATTTGCCATTCGAAAACTTCCGATGCGATTCATCTATTTGCATACGAAGATTTTTAGAATGAGTGAATATATTAATATATCACAAGCGCCAAATCTTTCTTGGTACGAAGGCATTCAATAACGAATCAAATGAATATGGTTTATGATTTGGTTTTAAATACTTAAGTGTGACCCAAAAGGAGCATTTACGCAATATACGAAACAAATAAATGAAAACCATAAGTTCATAAATCATTCCGTTTGAGTGGCTTGTTGATCACGACTGAGATTTTATTGTCTTGCAGAGCCAAAGAACACCAAGTTCTTTCATTCACAGACAAAGGGAAGCGGTAGCAGACGCAGAAATGTCAAAGAGAGGGAGAAGAAACAAGACTGCTCTACCAGTGAAGTTTGCCGAAACTCCTACGGTCTCAAAAGAAAAGCCCATAAATCTAAGGCTAGTCACAGATACATCATGCCAAGGTCTTGGGAAAATGACATGGGACACAGTCTACAACCTATTGGAAAAAAAAGACCCCAAGGTCACAGTGGAGAAGGCATCAGTTCCCGACGAGGATAGCTCGGATTCTGATTCTGACATTAATGAAAGAACACTTGCAAATTCATTTCTGCATCGAATTGCAGCCAGAGCGAGCATCATGCCTTACTATGATGTAGTTCGATGGGTTATTGACAGTGTAAAGATACAAGATAGAACGTTTTTTTCAGCATCTGGAGTGCCTTTCGGCTCGTTTAAAGCAGAAGACCTGAAAGCAATGTATCACCTTCCAGACTCACAGAAGGTGTATAACAAGGAATTTATCAAAGATTTTGCTGATAATAACAAAGTCCAATCTGACCCTATCAAAGATTGGAGGAAAAACCCAGAGAAGCACCGAAATGAAGCATCCGGTATGTATTCTGTAGATTCTCTTCTGCCTCCATATTGCTATGCAGCTGCCATGATGTGTAGGTTATTTGGCAATGATAATTCAGCTAGGTTTTCTATACAAATGGTCCCATTAATCCTAGCTACTGTGAATTCCGACATTATGGATTGGGCTGTTATTCTTTCTGATAGAATGGCCAATAGGATCCTTGAATACATACAAGAAAAAACTGCTGGAAACTCTACTCCCTTTTTCTTTTGTGCCTATATTCTTGATGCTATTTGTTTCAATTCCGAATTTCCCTTATTTGGATGGAAATGGACTCCCAAAGACCCTCTTCCAATCCATATTTATCATAAATTGCTTTGGAAGATTCATTTCCAAGCTAATGTATATAGAATCTGTCATGGTTTCCTCATTCCTGTTTTCCATAAAAGGTGAGGAGATCCCTCCTTTGGATGTATTTTACAGCCCTAAACATAAGGCTGTTGTCAAAAGACAAAGAAAGAAAAGAAAAACAGAAAAGGGTATATTTTCTACTCCATCAGATGAGTTTATGAATATTGTTTATAAGAACAATGAAATGAATCCATTTGAAGACCTTACGAAATTGTCCCAGTATACAGGAGCTTATAGTGCTGCAACAGTGGATAAAGTTGTAGAAGTTTCTCAACTAATAACTCGGAAAGATCTTCACATAGCTTCACTGGAAGAAAAAGCTAAGGAGAATCAGCAACTGATCAGCCAATTGCAACAACAACTACAGGATCAGACATTCAGGTCTAAAGAATTGGAGAAACAGCTTGCTGAAGAAAAGAAGAAGGTTGATGAAAAGCTTTTAGGCAAACAAAAGCAGCTAAATGAAGAAATTTCTAAGTTACAGAGTTTGTTACAAAATGAGGAAAAGGCAAAAATGATTCAAGAAAAGGAATTTCAAGCAACTTTGGATAAGTTTAAAGATTATCCAAAGTTATATGAATTCAAATCGGAAGCCCTTGAGGCTAATAAATTATTGACTCAGCAGTTAATTGAATTTTGCTCAAAACTGTCACAAGCAGAACCTTTTTGTGAGATTACTTCATCTTTGATCCAAACTATCATAACTCTTAGACAAGAAATAGATGATGCCGATGAAAAGATTTATGAGTTTCTCAACTGGCAGGATACAGAAAAGGGAAAAGAAGCAAATCTTCCTAGGATAGAGGAAAAACACAAAGAAATCTTGTTTACAGAATGGGAACATCAATTAATGAAATCTGATAGAGCAATATCAAGGGCCGGAAATATAATGAATAATCTCACGCAATTCATAAATGACAGCTTATATTCAATTAATCTCATTTCAGACTGTGTTCCTGGCAGTTTGCCAAAGATAAAAGAGACTGAAGACAGGTGGAGAGAAGAAATGGAAAGGAAAAGTCAACAAATCGGCAAACTTCAAACTATATC